>JABFAF010278732.1:0-56106 GCA_013677275.1 Gossypium schwendimanii | reverse complement strand
GTGTTTTTATTTACCAAATTGTTAATATAATTTTACAAATTAAATGACTTAGCACAAATACAATTCCTGTGGAGACGATAATTCAATACTTACTTATTACTTGATAACGACTGTGTAAACTTGCACAAACCTACGCGTTACAATACTAAAGGTGAATAAATATATGTAAACTTTTTGGCTCTGGATATGTTCCAAACAATGTCTTAGGCCATCCCTTAAATATCTAAATACGCACAAATTTAATCAACTAGACATACTCAAATTCAACTATTTATCATTCATAGTAGCATGCTCGTTTCCTTGTACTCTCTATATCATTTGGTACAATTGATTGCGTAATGCCTATTTATAGTGTAACATATAGAACTTAGTAGTCTAATAATAAAAAATTTAAAAACACCTATTGTTATGCAAAATTTATTTTAAAACACAAGCAACCTATGTACATGCTCCTAACCAATCACTTGTATTTATACAAGCTTAAGCACACAAATGACAAGAAAAATTGAAAAAAAAGCATAAAAATTTAAAACAAATTTTCTATGTTACCCCCCACACTTTAGTTAACACATTGTTCTCAATGTGTAGCCCATAAAAAGATAAGGAAAGAAGTTACCCCATTGATTTTGGTCGTTCCAACTGATAGTAGTTAGTTCTTCCTCCTTTGATTGTGTAAAGCTCAAATTGTTGTGTCTCTTTCATGTGGGATTCCTACATAGAAAATCAAAACCAAACATAAAACAAAACAACTAAAAATTTATTTATAACCTACTCCTAAAAACAATAAAAAAAAATCATCCTTAAGTTTAATACAATCTAAAAAAACAAAATTAAGTTCTAATCATCCTCCTCATCATCCATATCATCACCTCCATCTCCCTCTTCTTCCTCTTCACTCTCCTACTTTCCTTCTTTTTGTCCAGATAGTGTAGGCCCAAACATGTCTGACGTGTAGTTAGGGACCTTGATACTGTTCTGTCTTACAAATTCTTGAAATATTGGCCCTGACTCCTTCATCCACTGTATCATCTGGTCCAGTTTAGGATGACTACTCTCACCAACTTCCTTTTGAGCTTGAGTTAACCCTTTTGACTAAGCTAGTGTAGTCGTTGCTTCTTGCTATCATTTGTTCCAATCTTTTATTGGTTTGGATCATAGTTCTACATACTGTTAGAACAAAGTATTGCTGATAATGCTCTGAGATGGTTTTAGCGGCTGCTCGGTAGATGCCATAAGAACATCTACTCTTTTGCTTAAGGCCATCACTAAGTTGGGAAAGAACACTTTCACTTTCTGGACACTAATACATCTATTCGTATTTTGATGGATCCACTTTCCAGTACACACCTAATTTTTTTACAAAACAGCATACAATAAAATTGCTCAATAGTTATTAATGTTAGATACATTTAAAGTAGGGACTATTCGTGTACAAAAAAATTGAATCCACATTTTTACCTCTGGGAACATGATAGCTTGATTGTAGGAGGTTGGGATACTAGTACTTGGGTGGTATTTCCATCCACCCCTTCCCTCTATTAAGTAATTTATAATATTATCCATATTTATGTCCCTAATGTATTCCAAATCGGTTTCATTGATAAAATCTTCGTCATAGAATGGAGCATCATAAAAATCACAAATAATTTGAAGGGTTAGTTATTATCCCTTATATGGTTGTCAATATTTCTAAACTCGTGATCCTGCAATGACACATAAAATTTTTAAACCATTGGAACCACGACAATATCTTGCATGATTGTTCAAAAATGTTCCCAACTATGAATCGAACTAGAGGCCATATCTCTTTACAATTGATCATCGACGGACCAAACCACCTTTTCTGAATGAATGTTTTCCTTTAAATTTCATTAAAATATTTTTCAACATTTGACTTCTCAAAGCTAGAGGGATTTTAAACCATTGATGGCTCTGGCTCCTTAGTTCATCTAACTTTTCTAATAGACATTATCATTGAACTAAGAACTAAAGCACAATATAAAGCAAAGAAATTTAATGAAATAGTAGAAGTCTAAGTTAGGAACTCTTAACCTTGTATGGATTGTAATATTCCTTGTCACATTTTGTTTGTGCATCATTCTTTGAGATGTTTTCGTCTTTTCCTGCACCGAGTAAGATTGGGACAAGAATTTTTTTTGAGTAAATCGAAAAGAAAAATAAAAGAGTGAATTCTAGGGTTTAAGGGGTTTGAGAGGTTTTAGGAAATTAAGGGAATTAAGAAATGTTTTAACGAAGGGTGTAATATGTATTTAGGTTAAAAAAAGGTGTCTTAAGGATTAAAAATTGGGCAAAGTGAGTTTTAATCCACTGAGTTACGCAAATGGGTCGGGTTGACCCCGTAGAAAATTGTAGTGATGTCACGACACAAGGATTACATGTCGTGAAATCCCTAAAAGATTGCTCACGTCCCAACACTAGGGTTCGTTGTCGCGATACACCCTGCAGTTTTGAAATCCTGGAAGACTGTCCACCATGTCATGATAGGGCAGTGCAGTCATTATGTTGATATGATTTTTGTAATTCTTTTCTACTGATCATGGTGTTGCAACACGAAGTGTCTGTATCGCGATGTTGACACTGTTTTCCCAATTTTTTTATTTTTGAGTGCTTCAATTGCCTATTAATCCTGCCTTTGATATTTCTGTAGTACACTAATGAATTGGTTACTAAAATAAATGATTTTGTACAGTTAGTAAAAGGTTTTTTAAATAAGAATGTCAGGTCTTGCTGTTGGACTCGTCTGTCAGCTCAATCAATATACATTGAGGTGCTCCCTTTGAATTGTCTCTGACTGCACCAGTCCAACACCCCATCATGCCATTCTATTTGTCTGTGGTTGTCTCTTTCTCTAAATTTACCTTTTTTACCTGCCCTGACCATCAATAATTCTTTTCACATATCATACCTATTAATTATTTGTAGGACCATGTAACCACACAACCACTTCAGTTTTTGTATACCATTCTTGCTTCACGAGGAGGCTGAGAATTGTGGTTCATACTTGCCGCTTACGATGTATCTATTCATCTTATTGATCAAGAATAACTTTTCAGGAGTGCTCTCTAAGGTAATGAGTGACAAGGAATTATGCACTATATTACTTGAAGTCTGACTCTATGAGTATTTAAAATTTTCCATTTGTTTGCAAATAGTTCTCTTGAATGGTTCTTGTAAGAATCGATCATTTCATGGTGTCTGCAACTCGGTACCTATGCTTATCAGTTGTCCAGCTTGATTAAGACCTGCTATTCGATCATAAGTCCTATCAGCATATATGTTTCCAATTCTTTTCACCATCTGGAAAATTCTTATATCATTGAATTTCTAGGGTGCCTGGTTTAGGTCTAAAGTCGTGCAAAGGATAGTCAACTCGAGTTTATCTCCTAAAATTGCAAGTTTACTATTGATTTTCTTTGCAAGATCACGAGATGTCAGAATTTTTTCCACTAAGTTGGTCGTAAATATCATCATCTCCAACTGTAAGTCTATTTTACACGGCTCTTGCATTTTTGTGTTGTCAGAGAAACCCAAAGTTACTGTAAAGATAAGCTCCATGTTTGTTCGACTCTTCTGTTCTCTTGTCATTTCCTCACCTGGTTCCATATATTCCATTGTTTCTATTTCGTTTAATTCGTGATGATAATCTTCTATATTTTAGGATGAATTATAGACCAAGAGTTCCTTGCTCTCACAAACATCAATAGTGGTATTCTCTCCCTTGCTCGCATCTGGGTGCCTTTTTAAGTGTACACTGATGTTGTTGCTATCATCTTGAGACATAGTTGAGGTTTCTCCCTAGATTTGACTTAATTCAAGCATTAATAATCGTTGGTTCTCCTATATTTCCCAGTCCTCATAGACCCTCTCTTCGTAAATATTGTCATCATAATCTAAGTCTTCGTCTGACCACATATAATCAAAATTATCTATTGTCCTGTTGATCGATCTCCTATAGTTACAACGACTATAGTTCTAATTCAAAATGTGCACTAAGGTCTTCCTAAGAAAAAATAGATAAGTAATAATGGAGTTGGTTAGTTAAATAAATTAGAGATCATATATATAACCTAAAAATTTCCTAATTATTCTTCTAAGTGTAAAAATTAAAACCAAAATAGTATTGTTGCCTCCTCGGCAATGATGCAACAACTTAACCGCCTCTGAACGTACTAACGTCCAGAGTATGAATAGTGCAGGAAATGATATATCAATGAGGTGGTATCTGCAAGTATACAAGTGCAGTTGTAATATAGTTACAATGAAGTAGGTGAGTACTTCGAGGATCATACTGAAGGGAGGCTAGTGCTAGATCGATTTTAACTTGAACACTGAAAGACCTAATTAGTTATCTAAATCAGTTATAGTATGAAAACATAATAAACGGAGTTTTTAAGAAATAATAAAATATAATAAGAGAAGAAATAAAAATAAAGAAATTGAAAAATAAAATAAATCAAATCTGGTTATGGGTGATTTGCTTGCTTCGATAATCCCCATCAACTGTCACTTCAAGTTCCCCATCAATCAAATAGTCACTATCCTTGTAAGATCTACATATCTTCCACTCAAATAACGAGTCAAGAAGGACTATTTATCTTCCAACCTCACAATCCAGACTGGCTTGGGATGAAGGTGTTCACGTATAAGCCATACCAATTTTGGGTTAATTCCCACCTTCATGACTTCTTAGAGTTGTCAGGCTTAAAGTTTAGGTTCTTCCTTTCCCAAATAGTTAATCCATTGAGTAACCCTATAAAATAGTTAAAAGTTTGTACCTTCACTCGCTAATCCTTCATAGAAGGATTAGTTCCTCATGGTTTTCATAACCAATATAGAATCGATAAAATGAACAAACATGTTAAATGAATTGACAAAATAGAGTTTAAGAAAAAGCCTGCTTTGTATTAAGAATGATTGCGAATCCACAAGTTTGATTGTCTTCCACAAATCAGATCTCTCGAGATCAAATAAAGAACAACTTGAAAATAAATCTAAAACCCATTAAGAATGAAAAGCTAAACTCAAATTTAAAAGCAGAATTCTGAACTAAGCAATTGGTGTCCATAACAAGTGATAAATGATCTATTTATAGATTTCAAGTGGTCATCGTCCTTAACCCTAGGTTTAGCTAACATTCCTGAGCTTTAAATTTGATTGTGCAGACTAAAACACTTTCTAGCTCGTACTAATTTCCATCCAGAGTCGATGTTACGACACACCAGGACCTGTGTTGTGACACAGGGGTCAGTATACTCCTCTTAGGATATCTTTAGGAGTATGTCGTGACACCCTTAGGTCGTGTCGCAACATCAAAGTCATTATCATGATTTCACCATTTTGCTCCATATATTACGACATTGTTCATTTCGTGTTGTGACATAATGACCAGTATTAGTTTAGCATGCCTTATAATGGTCTTCTGCAAACTTACAAATTTCATTAGCTCATCTTTAGGCCTTATTTGGCTTCTAAGGTAAACAAAAGACTCAATTTGCAAATTTATTAAGGAAACTTACAAAAACATAATTCAAACCTAACGAAAATGCTTGCTTTCACTCTCTTAAAGTGTAAAAATTAGTTTAATCTGCTACACTGAATTATGATAGATAAATCTTGATTAGTTTGTCATTGTCTTTATTAACAACATTTTAATCTAGTTTAAGACCGAGTTTGAGCACAATGAGCATTTGAGGGTTTAACAACAAACTCTCTGAGAAAAAGAACTTTTTTCCAAGTTTAGTAAGTGTGAGTTTTGGTTAAAAGAAGTTATATTTCACGGTCATGTGGTGTCCGCTCAAGATATCTGGGTGGATCCTAAGAAGATTGAGGCTTTAGTGTAATGGAAATAGCTTAGGAATGTGTTTGAGATTCAGAGTTTTCTTGGGTTGGCTTACTATTATCGGAGATTCGATGAGGGATTTTCTTTGATTGCTACTCCTTGAACAAAGTTGTTTAGAAAGAATGCTCCATTTAGATGGCGTGATGATTAGCAAGCCAGTTTTGAGAAACTTAAGTCTGAGTTGACTCAAGCAACTATTTTGATTCAGCCTGAGTTTGGAAAGGATATTGTGGTATACAGTGATGCATCTCACACTGGTATGGGATATGTTTCAATGCAGAAGGTTAAGGTTGTAGCCTATGCCTCGAGGCAACTCAAGCCACATGACTGCAATTACTTGACTCTTGACTTGGAGCTGGTAGTTGTGTTTTTCACGTTTAAGAATTGGAGGCATTATCTTTATTTTTAGAAGTGTAATATATACATGTATCATAAGAGTCTTAAGTATCTACTCACTCAAAAAGATTTGAACTTATGACAGTGTAGGTGGATTAAACTGCTTAAGGATTACGATTGTACCATTAAGTACCATCTTGACAAGGCTAATGTGGTAGCCGATGCTCTGAGTTGGAAGGCAATGACTGAACTTAGTGTAATGTTTTCAAGGTTGATTTTGTTTGAAGATGGTGGTATTTTAGCAAAGTTGCAAGTGAAGCCTATTTTGATTGATGAAATAAAGGAAAAGCAACATTTGGATATTTCTTTATTACCTCATTTCAAGCAGGTTGAGGAGGGTTCGATGGATGATTTTGGGTTTAATACTGATGGTGTCTTATGTTTTAGAGGAAGATATTGTGCACTGAATGATAAAATTTGAGGCAGTCTATTCTTCGGGAAGCACATAGCAATCCATATGCTATACATCCTGGGGGAAATAAGTTTTATTATGATTTGAGGAAGCTACATTGGTGGTCAAGTCTGAAGCATGAGGTGAATGAATTTGTGACTAAGTGTTTGACATGTCAACAAGTTAAGGGTGAACATAAATTTCCTTCCGATTTGTTACAACCCATTTGGATTCCTCAGTTGAAGTGGGATTGTCTCACTATGGATTTTGTTAGTCGGTTGCATTTGAATCCCACTAAGAAAGATTTAGTGTGGGTGATTGTGGATTGGTTCACTAAGCTAGCTCACTTTTTACTGGTTCGTATGGATTATTCTCTTTAAAAGTTTGTGAAGTTGTATATTTCTGAGATTGTGCGATTACATGGGGTACTTGTGTCGATTATTTCATATCAGGATCCTCAACCTACATCTCAATTCTAGAAGAAATTACATGAAGCTCTTGGCACTCATTTGAATTTCAATATTGCTTATCATCTGTAGTCTGATCAGTAATCCGAGTGAGTTATTCAAATTCTTGGGAATATGTTAAGGACCTGTGTTATCAATATTCAAGGAAGATGGAAAGATCATCAACCTTTAGTTGTGTTTTCTTATAACAAAAAATTTTAGTCAAGCATTCAAATGGCACCTTATGAGGCTCTATATGGCGGTAAGTGTCGAACTCCTTTGTGCTGGACAGAGTTGGATGAAAGGAAAATTTTTGGACCTGGCTAGTTCAAGAGACAGAAGGTAAGGTTAAGTTGATTCAAGATAGATTATGAGCGGCTTTCAACTGATGAAAATTCTATGCAGATCTAAAAAGAAAGGATATCAAATAATGTCTAGAAGGTTTAGGGTTTAAAGTGTAAGGTTTATGTGAAGAAAGGTATTGAGGTTGGAACAGAAGGGCAAATTGAGTCCAAGGTTTTTGGGCCTTCTCATATTCTAAAAAGATTTGAACTAGTGGCCTATCAGTTGGAATTACCACCAAAGTTGGATTGTATCTATGAGGCCTTTCATGTTTTTATGTTGAGGAAGTATCGTTTAGATCCATCTCATGTGGTTCAAGTTGAAGATATTGAAGTAATGTCAAATTTGTCTTTTGAGGAGGAGCCTGTGAAAATTTTAGATCGTGAAATTAAGGTTCTAAGAAAGAAGATATTTCCTTCGGTCAAGGTTCTATGGTAGAATCATGGTTCTAAGAAGGCCACGTGGGAACCAGAAGATTTTTTTTATAATAATATCCTCATCTTTTTGAACTAGGTAAATTTCAAGGATGAAATTTAGTTTAGGAGGGGTAGAGTTGTCACATCCCAAAATTTTAACAACTGTTGTTAGTTTATCGACAAGCTTGTGAAGTAGCCTGGTGGCTCAGCACTTATGTAACTCACTAGTGTCACATGTGAAATGATATGTGAATCGTGCAAGTATACATGTTGAATCAAGTAATAAAGTGATAAGTGAGATCGTCTCCACAGGGATCGATTAGGTATAAAATGGTCGAGTTATTATAATGAGTATGATTAATGTTATGAAAAAAATAATGATAAGAATGCAGTGGTAATTTGAAGGAACAATGATGTGTGCAATATGTGTAACTAATAAATAATGGAAAATGGTATGACAAGACAAGAGTACAATGCAATGACAAATTCAAGAATAATTACTTGAATAATATGCAAACAAACAAGTAAACAACTAAAACTGCTATGGTGAAGATAATAAGACAAAGTATAGAGGGTCTACGATGTTGATTTGGAAGGTCAGGATTACTAAGAATTTACCTTACTGACAGTAATGCCTTTATAAAACCATACTTAATCTACTGCTCAGAAGAGTTCTAAAATGGTTTACTTCTTTTGAGAACAAGACCTCAAGTTACCTTCTCTTAAAAGATATATGTCTATAGGTCTTTAGCATGATACCATACAACATTTCATTTTCTTTCTGTATGAATGCTACCCTATGTCTAGAGGCTACTACAAGTATTCGGTCAAACACTTGTTCATATCATTAAATTTCAATCTCATTAACCTAACCTTGTCAGGATTTGATTAATTTAATGAATATATTATACATCCATCTATGTCTAGAATTTGTAAACATGCAATTTTGTAAAAAAATCATTGAATGAAGTAGTGTATTAAAGCAAATCTATGCTTCAATCATTAAAGAAAATAAGAGTTTCATCAAGTAATCCAAACCCTATGAGATTTAGCTCATGGGGTGGCAATTAAAATTCAAATCCAAAATTAAATTCAACATCGTTTTCATTAAATAAATTCACGAAGAGTAATAAAGAAGTAAAGGAAGAACTTCGGGAAGATAGCTTCCACTTATCCAGCCCACACTTTAGTGATGTGGTGTCCTGTGATGGCTTAGAGGGACTGCCTTCGTCTTCCTCTTCTTAACTCTACTCAACCGCTACCCTCTATTTTTTTACCCAAGGATCATCCCTTTGTTTTTTGCCTCCTTTAGGTTTTCCTCATTTGGCTTTTATAATCATTTTCCCTAGGGTAAATCCAACAGTCCATGATTTTCTTCCCTTATTTTCAGGTAGATATATCTAGTACAAATTCAATTGGGCCTAAACTTTGAGTGCTCACTAGACAACTTCCCAGCGTTGCCATGGCATTCGTGTTTGACAAATTGTCCAACCCTTTACCTCGACAAAGCTTCACTCCTTTACTTCTTGTTCCTCATCTTGCACCTGCCAACCCACTACCACACACAACCTTTCCATAAGTAATTAAAAATAACTAACATTTAACTAAAGTCTAAGCTCCTTCTGTAATGATAAAACAAGAAAAATACTAATTGATTGTCCTAAAACTCAACTAAATGTACCTAAGTACATGCAATTAACTAAATGTCCTTTGGTTAAGGTTTTATGGTGGAATCATAGTTTTGTGGAGGCCACGTGGGAACAAGAAGATTCTTTTGGACAACAATATCCTCATCTTTTTGAACCAGGTAAATTTTGAGGATGAAATTTCTTTTAAGGAGGGGTAGAGTTGTCACATCCCAAAATTTTAATAGCTTTTGTTATATTATTGACAAGCTTGTGAAATAGCCTAGTGGCTAAGCACCTTATGTAACTCCTAGTGAACCAAGTTCAAGTCTCCATGCTCCCATACTCTCATCTTTATTTTCTAAAGTTTTGAACAAAAGATGGTCAATCTCTCCATGCAAAATTGTTCATGCATGTGTAACTCTTTTTTCAACTTTGTAACATTCATTTATAAAGCTATTCATACTATGTTTTGAAACTCTCATGTTTATTTCATCATTAATCCATTCGAACTCCCTTGTCTCCTCATGAATGAGATATTAGGAGTTTGAATTTTGAATTTGAATTGGGTGCTAGCTTGAGTCGTCTCATCTTCTCTCTTTCAATTTTTGAATTGGAATTTCATTCATCTTTTCTCTTTGCTCCTCCCTATTCACCACCTTGTGCCGCCCAAGTTTGGTTATTCCTCCTTAATCTTCTCAATTCTTTACTTCATTATGCTTTAACAAATTGAATCATCACCTATGAACAACCACTATTTAAATAAATCACCACCACCGAACCACAATACCACCACCCTAGCACCAAAGTATCGCCACCCTTACACCACCTTAAAACATTGATTTCTTCCATAAACTTTTTTTTCCTTCTTTTCATTATTATGAAAATCATCCATTGTCTTTTCTTTTCTTCACCACCCTTGCACCACCACAAAACATCATTTTCTTCCACAACCTTTCTTATTTTTTCATTTCATTATTTCAAAAATCATCCATTGTCTTTTTCCAAAAAACATTATTTTTTTCATTCATAATCTAAATCTTTTCCTACTATTTTAATCTCAATACTTTCGTTTCTTCTCCTCATCTCGGACTGGTTCGTCATCGTTCATCATTTTTTACACAGCTGGAAACCATTGTATTTTTTATATCACCTTCTTTTATCTCTTTTTTTCACCATATTTTTCTTTTTACATAACAGTTTCATTTGCCTAGTTCTTTCTTTTCCTCCAATGATTAGATTCTAAAAATCCATTAAATCATCAACAGCCGTAGTAGCTCTTTTTTATTTTTAGAAATAAGTGTGTAAGTAATAATAGGAAGTAAGTTTTATTTTTATTTTTTACGTTTCTTTTGGAGTAAACTTGAATATTCTTTAATCAAGTGATTATTTTGGATTGAAGGTTTAATTTGGGAATCACAGTCTTTTTCTAATCCAAGTTGGAATTTTTGGTCGAAGAGACTTAAGGGTAAGTGTTGTTTTCAAGTATGAAGAGAATGTTGGATATTATTTGGTTGGTGGACAATTTCTTTCAAGTGGACATAAGTGATTCTAATTTTCAATCTGATTTCGTTAGGTACTAATTTTGTTTCGACTCATTTTGAACTGAAGTATTCGGGTTCAGTTTAGGATTTATAATTTGGACAAGATTAAGGTGTGTTTTTTATACAAGTATTATGCGTATATTTTTTAAGTATTATTTAGTAGCAAAAACAACATGATAAGTGAATGTATGGGATTTAAGGTATGTGTCTTAAGTTAAATCTTTTAGGTGTGTTATGCTATTCAGTGGTAATATGTGATTTTGATCTAATCTCATGGTATGTGACATAATGGCTATATGTTCATTATGATTTGTTCACATTGAAAATTCGATATGTTTGTTTTGTAAAGCATGGGTTACCATTGCTATCGATATTTGATTTGTATATGATTGCATGTTTAACATGCTTAATTTTTTTATAATGAGTATGCATGTCATGCCACATTTCATGGGGTTGGGACTATTTCTAAGAAGAAAGATGTGGTAATTTAGTAATCTGCAATATTTTATGGTTTATCCACACATGTGACTTTGCACCTTGTCTGTGATTGTGGCGGCTTGACCACAAATATGTGTTTCGGTAGCTTGTCTTCAATTTTGGTGGCTTTGTCCACATATGTCTTGGTGTTATGGATTAAAGAGTTCTAGGGAACTCTTTTTGGTGTCTAGCAGAGGTGGGTAGGAAATTTTTGAAATTTTGCATATATGTTTTATAAAATCTTTACATTTTCTTAATCATGCACATAAAGTCTACTTGTTTTATAATTATGTGTTTTATAATATATTTGGTTGATTAAACTAATTTCTTTTGTTATTTAAGCATGATATAAAACTCATACTAAGCTTATTAGCTCACTCCTTTAGTTTCTTAAAACTCTTCAGATAACACTCAAGGATTGGACTAGGAACCAACAATTAGAGGAGATTCTCAAATTTATTTTAAAATAAAGTATTTAAAACTCTTTTGAGATTTTTTTGGACTATGGACTTTGGTTTTTTTTGCTATTTTAATTGTGTTACGGGAACTTGATATGATATTTAGAATGCATGAATAAACTTTGGATTTTAAAATGCTTAAATCATTGATTTTAAAACTTAAATTGATAAATATTTATTTTTAAACTAACTTAAATATAAAGTTTTCAAAAGTATTATTCAATCTGCTGCATATTTTTGAAAGTAGGACAATTGCAAAATAACATTTCAAAATTTGATATGAAAGTCTTTTTCTTTGAACTACTAAAAGTAACAACATGAACGATTTGGAAAAACTTACTTAAATTAAACATGTTTTATTAATTATTTTCATTACCAAAATTTCAATCAAAGATAAGTAATTTTTTTTCTGAAAAATGATTTAAAACATATTGTTTCTCGAATCATTTCTAAGAAATTGATGTACTTTCTAAAATTTGTTCATAACATCTAGGCCGAGTTTGTGGGGTTACAATTAGTGAATGAACATGGGAATAATTAACTTCTATGTAAGGTTTCTTATTGGATCAATTGGTTGGGATAAGAATAACTTAAAACCATTAGGCCTCACAATCTACCCAAACTTGGTATTGCCTATCCGTGAAAACCTTACCCCAATCCGGTTTGGACTTTGAGGTTGAGAGATAAGTAGTTATTGTCGACTCATTAGTGTGGTGGAAGATCAAGAGATCATGCTAGGTTAATGACTAGTTGATTTGATAGAACCCAAAATAGAAGTTAGTTAGGACCACTGATACGAGTTAGTCTTTTGTCATTAGAATTGACTAAGTCTACAAATTAATTTCCTGTCTTCATTTTTATGCATCTTAATTATTTTTATAAAGTATGAATTTTCATCACCTTAGGAATTATCGTAATACAATTTATTCAAATTACTAATTAGATCTATTAACACTGAAGTTAGAATTACTTTAACTTCACTTCCCTTGGGCACGATCCTCAAAGTACTTCCATACTTTGATGTATAAACTATATTACAACCTAACTCGTATACTTGCAAAAACCACCTAACGATAATATTTGGTTGCAGTATTCACACTCTAGATGTTAGTATGTTTAGAGGCGATCACCTAGCACTTCGCGAACTACTACTCGCAAACCCATAATAAATTTTGATATGTAGAATCGTAGAGTAACTGCCCATTTTTTAGTGGTTTCAAAAATAGTGGTTTTGGGGCCACAAATTCGACAAGTGAGCCCATAAATAATATTATTTAATATTTACGAGTCCATTATAGTATTAAACTAAATTTTGAATAGGCAAATTATGTTATTTAAACGAATAATTAGGTTCAAGTGATATGACCCTAAAGTCAAGTGGTTTTAGAAAATGAGGTATCGGGACCTTGTTTCTATAAAATGAGCTGTAAATATTTTATTAAATATTTATGGAATATTACCAAGGTCGTATTAAAATTTGGTTAAGAAATTTTAACATTTAAATGGTTAATTAAGTGAAAAAGACTAAATCGTAAATGATGCAAAAGTTGAATTCTATTAGATGAAAGTGTTAAATAGTACAATTTATAAAGTCATAAGGTTTTATGTGGCAAATATACCAAAATCAATTGGTATAAGCAGTTGGTTCATTAACTTTTAACTAATTATATATTATTATTAATAAAATAATGATAATAAAACAAAAGCCAACATTTGTAATTTATTTTATGTTCTTCTTCCCTATAACCAAAACCTCCATGGAAGGATAGAGAGCATTCAGTCAAGTATAATTCCATTGCATGTGAGTGTCCTTCAGCCAGTTTTTAGTCATTTTTATGTTTTTGAGATCGTTGCAACTAGGTCCAGCTAACCCGTATCTCCGTTTTCAAAACTGTTAAAGATTGTACAACTTGTCATTGATGAATTTGTAATATTTTTGAAGTTTATGATAGATTGTTAAGCATTTTTGTTAAATAGACATATTTTACTAAGTAATTTTTGATAATTTTAGTGTTTAAGGACTAAAATGTAAAATTAGTAAAAGTATAAGGACTTTATTTTAAATAATAGAAAATATAGGCTGTAGTGAAGTGTTATACTTTACGGTTGAGTTTGCTTTTAGTTAAATTTTGTTCAATTGCAAGATTGGGGCTTAGGGACTAAATTGCATAAAAGGTAAAATATTGGGATAAATTTGTCAAATAATTATGGAAGGACTTAATTGTATTAGACATGTTATTTAAGTGATAGAATTATATTAATTGAATGAAAATTTATTATTTAGATCCAGAAACGAATCAAATAGATTTAAATAGAGGAAAAGCTAATGTGTCGGATTATTCGTCAGCCTCATTTTACAGATGTAATTGTCGAGGTAAGTTCGTAGGTATAGAATTATACATACATATATATACATAATGTGCTGTTGATTTATGAATGTATATATATATGATGTTTAATGTGTAAATTGGAAATCGAAATATTATATGTGAATATAAGGTGGGAAAGGATTTATTTGAAAACTATTGAATAATTATGAAATATGATATATGTGATTTTGGAATGATTATAAATTGTTACAACATGTATATGGAGATATATGGAAGTGCCTCTGATTTATGGAAGTTATAATTTTTTTTTCAATGCTCTTTTGGACATAGTAAACGATTAGGATAAGATTGGCATGCCTATAAGGTTAGAATGCACGCTTGTACGGGATTTACACTTCGGTGTCCCTGTTCACACTTCGGTGCCCCTAAATACACTTCAATGTCCCTATTCAAACAACGGTGCCCTTGTTTGCACATTTGTACCCCTGTCTGTAGTTCGGTGCCCCTATTATGCATCTATGATGCCCCTGGTGTGGTGTATTTACCCTAGTATCCGAGTCAAGTTACTAGTTCATCGGGCTAAGTGTGAGTTGAATTTACAAAATTGTTTAAATGATAAAGGCTAATGTATAGTCAAGATATTAGTAAATATTAAATGTTTAATGTTCAATGAATTACTTGCTCATATGTGAGTATCATTATATTGATGATTATTCGGTTAAAGATAGATGTTTATACACATATATGTATGAGTTTGGATTGAATTATTATAGTACAGGAAGCATACAATGAACCATTTTCAGTACTAATCATACAAGTGCTTCGTAAATGAATAACAGGTATGATTAATTTATTTATTTAGCTTTCACCTTGTTTAGTGAAAGTAATTGATTTCGGGATGATATGTTTAAAGTTAAGTTTTGAAACGAAAGATGAATTACAAAATGATTATATGTTAAAGGTGTAAGTGTTATGGTAAGAAGAAATGTTTAAGTAAAATGGTTACATGAAATGCTTAAAAGGAAAAAATATATATATGTATATGCAAGGCTACACCAATTATCCTTGAGAGGTTTAGTGAATAGAATATGAAACTTAGCTTATATTATAATAAAAATTATGTTTAGTTGTTTATTCTAATATGACAGGAGCTAAGTTGCCTTATTCGAACTTACTAAGCATTATTTCTTATGTTAGTTGTTTTTTTTTTCTTGTAAATCATCGGAAAGTTCAATTTGATTGGAAGCTCTTCAAAGACTTATCACACTGTCTAGTAGTTAATTTGGTAGTTTCTGAGTATTCTTGGATAAGGTTTATAATGGCACGTATAGAGTGATTTGTAATGGTATTATGATGTATGTTTGATGATAGTTTTGGAATGTATAAGTTGTGCAAATTATCTTGGTTGGTACCATTTCATATTTTGATAGTTGGTGTCATTGAGGTATCATAGGTTGTATATTTTGAATGACTCAAATGAGATGTTTTGTGATGGTATAGTAATGGTCAAGTTGAGGCATGTTTGGTAAGATTTGGAACTAGTACTTGATGATTGAAATGTGATAAAATATGCATGTTTAGATACGTGTTGTTGTATGTATTTGAGGTCCCTTATATGGCATATTGGTTTAATGATCTTATACTATCAAATTGGCCATTTTATGTAGATTTTTTTGTCATGTATTGAGGTCTTGATGATATGCATAAGATGCTTTTAGGTACATACTTAATTTTAGTGAGAGAAATGGTTTGTTTTGGATAAATTCATGCCCACACGGCCTGAGACATGGGCGTGTGACTTAGCCATGTGTGACACATGGCCAGGGGACACGACCATGTGTCCCCAATAGGTTTTAATGTACACAATTGAGGCTGTTACACAACCTAGCACATGTCCTAGAACATAGGCCTATGTGGTTATTTCGAGAGTTACACGGCCTGGCGCACAGGCGTATGGTTTGGTCATGTGAACAAACTCAGAGAGTTACACGGGTGAGGACACAAGCTAGGACATGAACGTGTGTCCTTATTTCAATTGTTACACGGCTTGGTGCACGGGCATGTGGTTTGGCCATGTAACCAAACTCAAAGAGTTACACGGGTGAGGACTCGGATAAGGACACAAGTTGGGACATGAACATGTGTCCTTATTTCAATTGTTACACGGCCTGAGACACTTGCGTGTGTCTCAACTGTGTGAGGCACATGGCCGTGTAACCCCTGTAGCCAAAATTTTGCAACTTTTCCCTATACCTTCCAAATGTCTCCAATTTAGTCCCGAATATTTTCTAATGTATTTCTAGGGCCTCGAGGGCTAGATTTAGGGTCTATATGTATGAGAATGGTTGATTCATGTTATGATTATGACTATGTATGAAAGGTATATTTAAGTGTTCTGTTTGTTTCGTAATGCTCCATAATCCCAATCCGGTGACTGATACAGGTTAGGGGTGTTACAAGTAAGAACCCTGCGTATAGAGTTCGTAATATCTAAACACATAGGGCTAGTTCACGAGACTTACCCTATTTAATGCGCCTTACACTACAAAGACTTAGAATGTGGGAGCTACACTAAGATTGAACCTTGATGTAGAAATGTGTATACTATTTATTTAATGTAGAATACCACCTGAATAAAAATTAGTTTCAGTGTATTATTGTAATAACTTATATAATACTCCATTGAATGTTAGTAACTTAACCATATTATGTGTTTTAACTTGTGTTTTATTTGATGCTAGGATTGGCATTCATGAAGAGTCACATAGGTGGCTAATGTGGTGTTCCATAGCTCGGGTTCAACAACCACAAGCTCCTTATAATTCTACTTCATTTTTGGATAGCACATGAAACTTAATTTAGGACAACATCAAAAATATTGAATGAACAACATCTAAATGTCATTTTAGGTCAATATAATTAACACAAACTGGACAACATGTTAATATCATTAGGGACAACATAAATATAACTCCTTTAAACACATTTAAGCTACACATTTTAATATCATATTTGGATAACTCAATTAGCAGATTATTAAGTCAAACAACAACAACCTCATTCAACACCAACAACCAATTTAAAATCAAATGCTAATTAAATGTGAACTTGAATCAAGGTGCTCTATAACCAAGAGTAGCATGCTAATTGGATAGGAATTTAAGTATGAAGTTAGATTTAAAACCTCAAAAACTTACCATTCAGACGGTTTCAATTCAACACTAAACCCTCTTTTTAAACAAAACAACCCTTTACATTAGCACAATTAAAGCACATTTAAATCAACATTTACAAGCTGAAACAACAAGCATTTGGTAATAGTTTTCAGCAACCAAATTAAGCATTTAATTACCAAATCTTCTTCTTCCCCACTTCTAACAATAGTGGTTAAATGAGAATAACATATTCTTAACCCAAAAAACCTTGGTTTCAATAACCCATAAAATCGAACCTTACCAGCATGTAAAAATCAAAATTATTTAAATCATGAGAATTGCATAGTTACCACTTGAAAGACTTATCAAAATTTCCCCCAAACTGATCCTAGCGTCATGCAATTTCCTTCTATTTCTTTTTGCCACTTCCCTTACATTAACATTATACACAAAAGTCCTTAATTTGCTTGAGGTGCTAAGCTAGGTTCAACGTATTATGCATACAGGGCTAACTCTATCCTCACCACCAGAGGATCGACTAAACCGAAAGCTCTGATACCAATTATACTGTAACACCGTCCACCCAACCCAAATCATTAGATGTCGAATGTTACAACACATAAATACTTAGCATAAATTTTGCAACCGGCGTATAATCATTTTTAAAGCATACTTCTTATTATTTTATTAAATGTCTTCAAAACAAAAGATTAAATAATGAAAATATTTAAGAATGCATTAGATTTTCAAAGTAGCATAAATACATTTCAACTCAAAACTTTGCAAAAGACAGACTCTTCGTGGCATATTATACTAAACGTCATACTCCTATAGTGTTGTAACATCTTAGAATAGGGCCCAGGAGTTTGAGGTCAGGCGAGCTGGTGTTCGTAGTAGGACTGGTGAGTTGGTATTTGTAGTAGGCTTTACGAGCTAGTGTTCGTCAGTAAGCCTGACAAGTAAGGGTTTGCCAGAAGGCCTGGTGAACTATGATCGCCAGTGGGCTTGACAATGCAAGGTTCGCCGGAAGGCCTGGGGATCTAGTGTTGCCGATGGATTTAGAAAACTATGATTGACAGTAGGCCTGGCGAGTTAGTGTTCGCCAATGGGCTTGACGAGCTGTAAACACTATTTTAGGCTGAGAGTCAAAGGCTAATCATACAAAAATTAGGAAGCCAACTTAATTTTCTCTTCATAACACTATACATGCACGTAACTCTTTCTTACAATAAGGTATCCTAAGAACATCAAAGCACCTAGTGCCTTTAAATTAAGCTCTTTCCATTTTAAAATTTCATATTCTTTTAAACAACAAAAAAAACTCTCTCAAAATTCTTCATCAATTAATTCTTTCTCTTGTTGTTAAGTTTTTACTAAATCAAGAATCTAGAACTTAGCTCTTAGAAGTTAAGGTAAGATTCTATTTCTTCAGAACACTTAAGAAGGTTAACAATAAAAGGGACCAGGTTCACCAAGAGATTACTATGTGCGAACCTAAGCTCGCTTGTTTATGTATGAGTTTTAATGTGCTTTGTCTATTAGTGACTTGTGTATGTTTATGCAATTGTGAACCTAATAGAACCATCTACAAGCAATACCAAAGGAAAAGAAAAGCTTGTTTAGAACTTTCAGCAAATTGGTGAGGGTTCAAGGATCACCACATGTATGTAAGAACCATAGTGTTAATTAGGAGCTTAGGGTTTAAACCTAAGTTCAGAGAGTAAGTCTTTTCTAAACTCTATTTTGTGAATATGTTAAATATGGGTTTTTATGAATAGTGATATGCGAGGTCCTCATGAATTGAAGCTCTATGTTTAAGTAAATGTTTTGACACTATAATCTTTTGAAATTGTTGGATATAATGGCATGTCATAGGATTGTGATTACTTAGCTTTATGTTTTGTGTTCTGGGCGAAAGGCCCTGGGACAGTTTGGAGAGATAAGGGAATGTCGAGCTAAGCTCCATTGAATTGGACATGTTGGTTTGTTTGGAGAGTGCTTGGCTTTATGGTACACTTATGGGACATGTTAGACTCTTTGAGCCAAAGTGAAGTGTTATAAGGAGATCCGCTTATCCAACAGGAAAAGAACATGGGAATAAGTTGTGTTTTCTTAAATCTTACGGTTTACTACTTTAAGCTAACTGACAGTGAGTATTTGCGAACCAGACTTCACGTAAATGGCAAACCTAATTCACAGTTTAGTGAACTTGCCAAAGTTTTTGTTTAACTTTTGTTTTGTACGTGCTAGGTGGTTATTCTTTTCTATATATTCACTGAGTTCACAAGAGCTCACACACTCTTTTCTAAACACTACAGATAGATATATTGCATGATGAGTAGAAGCGAGGTAAGTGATCCAGGCAAAGCATAAGAACTGGAAAGGTAGTACAAGTGAACTCTGGAGATAAAGGCAATGTGGGATTTTTCTTGGGCTTAGAGATATCTTTCTATTGACTTTGCCAATTGTCCTAGCACTTAGTTATTTTATATTTTCTTACATTTTCCTGTATGATTTTATTTGTGAACCGATAATACCTTAAAAATACATCTGAAATTTTAATATATGAATATAGTCCAAGTTTGATTAATGTTCTTTTAAATTACAACCTCAAACTTAATTAATCAATTTCTAACATAATGTTCACCATAAGCAATAGCATGATATATTCAAAATTGACAATTATATAGAGTTCGCCAATGTTGCTACAAAGTGACAGTGTTGTCAAATTGTGCTACATGTGAAGCACAATAATTGGAGAACTACTACTTGCAAACCCTTAATAATTTTTGATTTGCAAAATAGAAGGAACCCTACAAACCGAGTTCACGGTATTTATACACATAGGGATAGTTCATGACACTTACCCTATTTAATGGGCCTTACACTACAAAGACTTAGAATGTACAAGCTACACTAGGAGTGAGCCTTGATGTTGAGATATGTATACTTTTGGAAAAAAATCTTATTTGAAAAGGATTTTCTTGCACAGTAGAAAATTAAAATTTTGAAATCCAACCTGTTTTTTTATATTTATAGCAAGAAACCTTAGATCAAAATCGTACCTGTGTTTTCAGATAAGCAGATCCTTGATGTTTTTTAGCTTTTAGCCAAACGATCTTCTCTGCTATTCTCATACCATGAACTGCTTCGAGTGTTCTTCGAGCATGGGCTCGAACCAATTGGATTGAAATACAAAACTAGAAAAAAATTTCTCTCCTTTTGGAGTGAAAATAAAATTTCTCTGTTCTTTAATAGAAATCGGTAGAATTGTTATTCTGGAAAAATATATATATAACAATTGAAAATAAATTCTATATATTTTTTGGCAAAATAACAATCTCTCAAAGTTGTGTATAAATAGTTCTATCAGTGTCATCTATTTATAGGAAGAGAAGGTAAAGCCTTGTAGAGTTGTAGAAATTTATTTCCACTAGAAAAACAATATCCTAGTTTATCTAGGTTATAGGAGGTGTCAACTTTATTTAATGATACTAGGGTTTTGCCATCCCACCTCCTTCATGAGGGGTTTTGGGCCTCTCTCACATCGGGTCCAATTGCAAGTATTTCCTGGGCTTTTTCGACTTGGTACTCTGTAATATGATTCAACCTAATTTAGTTTTTCTATTTCCTAAAATAAAATTAAATATTTACATATTAAATAATTTTCTCATCCCAAATTTACCCTAGTAATATTTTTGACAATTTTACCTTCGAGAAAATTTTGACGAATTTAACCCGAGTAAAATTTCAAGAATATTCGTTCAATATGTCACAACCCAACATCTTCACTATGACCGAATGGTTTATTTTCATTTTTGGGCTTCACAACAGTCCAAAAACATAAACTTATTCTTCCATCATTTTTTACGTAATCCTATATAGGATTGCAAATTTCCATTTCTATTTTTATTTCCATTTTTTTGGAAACCTGCTTTCATTTCCAAATAATTTCATTTCTCCACCTCGGAGAAAATCGTAATCTTTCCTAAATGTTTCCCATTTCACTTTTTCTATTCATTTCATTTATTTCTATTTAAACACACAATTCATTTCTAGTTTCAACAAGCTAGTAGAGGGACCGATTGGAAAAATGTAATTGAGGCTCAAATGATTTCTAATTAAGTTCTGGTTTTTTGCCTATTAATTATAAACATTTTTGGTGACGAAGTCATTCCACTATAGTATTGTGACTGAGCACTCCCCAATGACAAAACATTACGAAAATAAATATTTAGTACTTGTCCAATGACCTTGTCGGAAGTGTGTTATCCTCATAGGATATCCTTGATCTCTTTGGGATCATATATGCTCTCATAATATGATCTTAATTTATCTCATGGTAACCATTACATTTTCCTTCGTGAAAAGTTAAACACTATAAAACAGTGATCAAGTCCTCCATCACAAAGACAAACGACTCGTGGCCACATTTACTTTTCATCAACCATGTAATGCCAATGAGAGGATATCATTTACCCATATTTTCAGGTATGAATTATATTCTTTTGAATGACACTACATACTACAAAACTCGTACACCCAACGCAGCAGGTTTCAGTTACTTATTTATTTGAACTCAAGCTTTTACTTACATAAAAGCGTACGAGTCATGCATATATAGTCCGCCATCCACTTAGGATTTAGGTATGTCACACTATGATTGTCACAAATGAATAAATCCATAAATGGATTCAGGATCTATTTTCCTTGGGTCTTGTCCGATGTACTATCAATCCTATTAGTCACATCTATGTCTCTATCTTTTGGGAGTCATCCGCTCTGATACACAAGACAAAGCATCTCCCTAATTGGACTTGATAGATGACATATTAGTTTTTCAATTGATTTGATCATTACCAATTAGACTAAGGATATATTTAGGTTCATCTACTAAAAAAAGTTTTCTTCTGATCTGTCATAATTCGGTGTAGTAGATTAAACTAGTTTTCGCATGTTAGGAACTTGAACATAAGCATTTTAGTTACATTTCAATTGCATTTTAGTGCATTTAGATAAGTTTAATAAAAAATGTATTTTGAGTCTTTTATTGACCTTAAGGGCTGAATGAGGCCTACAGGTGAGCTAATATACTTTGTGAGTGTGTAAGAGACCATTAAAAGGTGTTTTAACTCAATACTAGCCGCTAGGTTGTGACACGGGGCATGCAATGCTGCAACAGAAAGAGCATAAAGAATTCCAAGACTACCTTCGATGTCCCGACACAACCTGAGGATGTCCCGACACACTACCTAGTGTGTTATAATATCCCCTCTGTACGGGAAATAATTACGAGCCATGGGTGTTTTGGTCCATACAATCAAACATTAAACACTAGGAAGATAGCTGACCTAGGGTTAAGGATGATAACCACCCTAAAGTTTATAAATCGGTTCTTTAGCACACATTGCAGACACTTTTTAGATTGTAAATTTTCCCTTTAAATTTAGTCTTTATTTTTCCCTTTTCTTAGGTTTTAGATTTTATTCCCATTCTTGTTATTTACTTTGGTGAAGAAATCAGACTCTAGAATTACTATCAAACTTTGTAAGGATTCTGTGCTTAATTTCAATGCAAATCAAGCTTTTTCTAAACTCTATTCTTGAAATTATTCTTTATGTTCATTCTTTCATTCAAGTTTATATTCTTTACTAGATCCAAGAGAAACTAATTCTCCTATGGGGGATTAGCGAGTGGAGGTATGAATAATTAACTATTTTGTAAGGATTTCTAACAGATCAGCTATTCAAGAAAGGAAGAATCTAAACCCTAGGCCTGACAACTCTATGAAGTCATTAACGTTTGAATTAACCCAAATTTGGTATTGCCTGTCCATGAACACCTTAGCCCTAAATTGGTTTGGACTGTAAGGTCAAAAGATAAGTAGTTCTTGCTGACTCAGTATTTAAGTGGACGTATAGGAAGATCCTACTAGATATTGACCAGTTGATTGACACAGAAGCCCAGATCTGATATATATTCAATTATTTGATATCTTGTTTTTCATTTATTTACTATTTTTGTTTACTTCGTTATTATTAGTATAATTTCTTTTTACTATAATTTGATTAAAGTATTAATTAGATCTAATTATGCTTATGTTAAAATTAATTTAGTGCTCACCTCCCTTGGGTACGATCCTCAGAGTACTCACCTACTCCATTGTAACTATATTGCAAACTGACTCGCATACTTGTGGATACCATTTTCACATCTTTTGTGCAGGATTTCTACACTGGACGTTGGCACCAGATCCAACATAAGACTGTTAAGTATTGGTTAAACATTAGACAACCAATGAGCAAAATTTGCTTCCATTTTGCTTTTCGTGCAAGAACCATGTGAGGATAATATACAAAGTAGTAATGTAATTCTTGAACAATTTTATTAACCAATTTGTTCGAAAAAATTACAAGTGTACTTAGACGAAAGTACTATACTCAGGGCACCAGATCTAACATAAATTACAAGTGTACATAGATGAAAGAACTTATATAAGAATTCGTTGCATATTAGTAACTTAATCATATTTTGTGTTTTACCTTGTGATGTGTTGGAGGTTAGGTTGGACATTAATGGAGAGTCACTTAGGTGGCTAATGTGGTGTTCCAGAGCTCGGTTTGGCAATTACACTGGTATGGGGTGTTACAAGTCTCACCTGTATGCATAATATCGTAACTCGAAATGCCACCTTGGCAAATCCTGGCTTGGGCCCTCCTAGCGTACTCACTCTTAAAGTGAACTGATATGTCGTAATTCAATGTAGCAGATTAAACTATTTTTCGTACTTGAGGAATCTGAATACAAGTATTTTCATACATTTTAGTATGTTTTCTTAGCTTAGTTTAAATCCAATAAAAAGTGCATTTTAAGTCTTTTATTGACCTTAGGGTCGAATGAGGCCTAAAAGTGAGCTAATATACTTAGTGAGTGTGTAAGAGACCACTAAAGGGTGTAGAAACTCAATACTGGTCGTTGTGTTGCATCACGGGAATTTTAATGTCACAACATAGAAAGTAGAATGCAAGAATCTCGAGACTGCCTTTGGTGTCGCGTCACAACCATGGGATGTCGCAACACACCCCTGAAGCTACCTTGGACTTGAGCATACTACCTTTGATGTCGAGACACAGACACTATAGTGTCGCAACATCGGCCTTGTACAGGGAATACTTACAAACTAGGGGCATTTTGGTCTACACAATGAAAAGTTAACACGAGAACGTCAGTTGACCTAGGTTTGTGGACTATAGCAACCCTAACTCTGTAAATAGGCTCTTAAAACACTTGTAGAGGACAACTTTTAAACTTTTGGATTTTCTCTATAAATTTAGTTTTAAGTTTTTTCCTCTTTCTTAGGCTTTAGATTTTTTTTTCAGTTTATTTCTACTAGCGTTCATCGGAGGATCTGATTTTTAGATTCGATCAAACTATTTATGGATTTTGCGCTCATCAATTAAATAAAATTAGGATTTCTCTTTACACTCTATTCTTGAATTACTCTTAATGTCTATTTATTTTATCAAGTTTACCGTGTTTATGAAATCCATGAGGAACTAATCCTCTTATGGGGGATTACTGAGTGGAATTGTTATTAATTAATTATTATGTTGGGTTTTCTTAGTGGATCAGCTGTCCAAGAGAGGAATTCATTTAGTTATAATTGAATAGAAACTTGAAATAGGAAGTAGTTATGATCACTGAAGCAAACTAATCACCCATGCTTAGATTTGATCGAGTTTAGACATACAGTTTTCCATCATTGCATGTTATTTCTTTCCTTAGGTTATAGGCAATTTCTCCCTTTTATATTAATTCATAATATGGTGTATTCAAAATACTAATTAGATCTATTTGCGTTTAGTTAGAATTAATCTAGTACTCTCCTCCCTTGGGTACGATCCTTGGAGTACTCACCCACGCCATTGTAACTATATTACAACTTGATCCATATACTTGCAAACACCACCTTGATTTCATATCTTTTAGTTGTAGTATTCATACTCTGGATGTTAGTACGTCCAGAGGCGGTCAAATTGTTGGTGTCGTTGCCGGGAAGGCAACGTTACTAATTTGATTTTAATTTTTATGTTTAAATAGAATAAATAGGAAATTTTTTAATTATAAGTATGATTTGGATTTTTAATTTTATTAATTTAGTTTACTAACTTCTTTCTTTTTCTTTGTTAATTTCAGTATATGCCTCAAATGAGAGGAACACCTATTTAGTAAGTCAATAATCCATAGAGACCAATTAGGAAAAATAATTTATTATGGATGAAACTCATTACATGTGGTTTAACAATGAGATGATTTTTTATGATGAAATATATGAAGAGGGAGTATGTGAAGAATGGGAGATTATGGAAAATAAAAATTGTTCATGATAAAGCTAAGCCAACGCGGAAACGAAGCTTCAACACATTAATTGATTATTGATAAAGGTAATGATGTAGTCGAACATCCACATGAGTTCACTAGTAATGTATGAGGCACTTAAAGAAGATCATGATATGCTCTAACATTCGGACAAGCCTCCTTATGATTCATATGAGTTGCTTTTATGTGAAAACACCAGGATGGTCAACTCTGAGGTCTTATCGAACTTGTCAGACATGATGGTGCAAATGATTAAAATGATGAAAGAAATATACGAAGTGTTGCCTCTAAGGAAAGAAGACATGTCCTACGTTCATAACTCAGATCATGAGAACCCTTGTATTATCGATGACCATGATGAGATTCATGGTGAGGTTCAACCTGAGCTTGTAGCTGAAGATCATGGAGATGATTTGAACATATCGATATTGAATGAAATTGTAGAATAACCAATACACTTTCTGGTCATAGCAAAGAAGGTGCCAACCAAAGAGGTCGAGGAGTTTGATTCATTCTCATTCGATAACGGTAGCAAGGCTTGAGCAATCAGAGCCTTACGCAATAGAGAAAGGAGGAAGCTCGAGTTAATAATACCCTAGAAAACAATTTAGAGTTAGCTTAAATTTGGAACTAAATGGCTCACAATGTGGATGTCACATCGGTCGAAAATAAGGGAAAATCATTAGGATCCACCAAAGTGGTTGGTTCATATACATCGACAAAAAAACAAACATTGGATCAAGGTGTCGAGAACCAGCTGGAGGTTCTTTTATGGTGGCGACACGGATCGTCCTAGGTTTTAAAAAATTTCCATTTATTGTTTTAAATTTTGTTTCATTTCTTTTATTACTTTAGTGCTTTTTTTATTTATTAATTTATTTTCCTTTATAATATATTGAATATTTCATATTTCTTGCCATAGTAATTTCTTGTAGGTACTTCCTGTTCGCTTGGAGTACAATAATTCCAATGTCAAAACAATAACAATGATTCGGGCATCTCAAGGAAGTTTTCTTGTTTGCACCTTAATTAATTTTACAATAAGGACAATGTGTGCTATAAAGTGTGGGGCAAATAGATCTAGACTTATTTATATTAGGATTTAATTTTCTTTCAACTATTTAAAAATATGTTTTGAGCACTTTGAAATTCAAGAGGAGGGGGCAAAAAGAGAGCCGGTGTCACAACACAGAACCTCTGTGTCGCAACACCAAAAGTAGATTCAAGCAATTGAGCAAATTGGCTCGATGTCATGACACAATAGGCAGAATACCCCAGGGCTAAAAAACTCCAAGGTGTGTCACGACATCGAACCCCAATGTTGCGACATCAGCATCCTTCGAAATTTTTAACCTTAATTTTCTACAATTTTTTACAGGGTCGACCTGATCCATTGCGCAACCTGTCGACTTTAATCTTATTTTTACCCAATTTTTAAGTCTAAAACACCCAAATTTTTACCTAAAACCCTTTTTAACTAAATTTTTATACTCTCTTGAGCTTTAAATCCTCTCCAAAATTTTTCAAAACCTTTAAGCCCTCATACCTCAAAACCCCTCCTTTATTATTCTTCTTATGTTGCTGCAAATTTCCTCTTCTTCTTGTAATCTTAGTTGGTGTAGGGACTAAGAATATAGCATTGACAAAGCAAACCACAACAAATCTCTTCAGGAAATTCAAAGAAATTAATTGAGGTTAAGGGTTCCTAACTTATTTTTACTATTTCATTTGCTACATTGCTTGATAGTTTGTTAGTTTTTAGAGTACGGCTGCATTGAAATTTCAATGCCAGTCTTGAATCCTTTAAAATTTCAAAATCAAAATGCTTAAAAATATTTTCTTGAACTACATGGTAAAACATTTATTCAAGAAAGAGAATTCGAACCATCGATGGTTCTTTGCAATGAAATTTGGTCTCTAGTCCGATACCACAAATGGGAACATTTCTATACAATCCCAAAAGTAAATGTTGTTATTCATCTTATCCAAGAATTTTATGCCACCTTTAAGGACAAAAAAACCCGGAGACCTGATCTGTCGTAATTCAGTGTAGCAGATTAAACTAATTTTCGCACTTTAGGAGCTTGAAAACAAGAATTATCATTAGGTTTTAATTATGATTTAGTAAGTTAAAGTCAATAAAATGTGCAAATTGAGTCTTTTATTGACCTTAGGGGCCGAATGAGGCCTAATGGTGAGCTAATGAACTTTGTAAGTGTCCAGGAGACCATTAAAAGGTGTGCTAAATCGATACTGGTCACTATGCTAGATCATGGAGGGTTTGATGTCACAACATAGGGAGAAGAATGAACAAATTTCCAGACTACCTTCGATGTCATGACATAGCCTAAAGGTGTTGCACATTGCCTTGAAGACATCCCAAGAAGAGTACATTGACTTCTATGTCACGACACAGGTCTTGATGTGTTGTGAAGACAAATCTAGACGAGAATTTTTGGTTTGTACAATCAAACTTAAAGCTCTAGAATGTCAACTAACCTAGGGATAAGGACAATGACCTCCTTAAATCTATAAATAAGCTCATTTGTCACACATTTTGGACACCAATTACTTAGCTTAGAATCTTTTTTAATTCCAGTTTAGTTTTTTCTCCTTTCTTAGGTTTTAGATTTATTTTCAATTTGTTCTTTACTTTATTTTAGGAGATCTAATTTGAGGATATAATCAACTCTTGTGGATTTGCTTTTATTGATAATACAAAATCAGAGTTTTTCTAAAACTTTATCCATTCAATTCACTTATCATGTTTACACTTTATATCAACTCTATATTGTTTATGAAAACCATGAGGAACTCCCTCTTTGGGGGATTAGCGAGTGGAGGTATGATCTATTAACTCTTTTGCAAGGTTACTCAACAGATCAACTATTTGGAAAGGGAAAAACCTAAACCCTAGGCTTGACAACCCTAAGAAGTCATCAAGGTGGGAACTAACCCAAAATTGGTATGGCCTATCCGTGAACAACTTTACCCCAAACTGGTCTAGACTATGAGGTTAGAAGATAAGTAGTCCTTGCTAATTCGCTATTCTAGTGGACGTATCAGAAGATCCTACTAGGATATCGACTAGTTGATTGGAATGGAACCCGAAGTGACAGTTAATAAGGATTGCCGAAGAGAGTCCATCACCCATAATCAGATTTGATCAATTCCACTTCTCAATTTCTCAATATTTATTTACTTATCATATTATTTGGCTTATTATAAAAAAAACCCAAAAATTCATTTTATTCATATGTTCGTAATATAACTTATTTTGTGTACTAATTTTGTCTTTTGGTGTTTAGGCTAAAATTGACTTAGTGCTAGCCTCCTTTGGTTACGATCCTTGGAGTACTCACCTACTCTGTTGTAACTATATTAAAACCTGACTCGTATACTTGTGCATACCACCTCATTTATATATTTTTTACAGTTTCACACTCTGGACGTAGTACATCCAAAGGTGATCAAGTTGTTGGCGCTGTTACCAAGGAGGCAACGTTACTAGTTGATATTAATTTTTACTCTTCAATAGGAATAATTAGGAAAATTTTAGGTTATAGATATGACTTTATTTTCTATTGTTATTATTAATCTTCTCTTTTTGGGTTTAGTGTATGACTAATAGTAGGGGAATACCTATAGAAATGCTGATAGATCTAGAGAGAATAATTCAGAGAAATCATCGACAGCAACAGTAGTAGTAGTAGATGCAAGATCCACAACCACCTACTGTAGGCAACGTACCACGTGAGAACCCACCAATAATGCTTTAGGAGCACCACCACAACTACCAATAAATTTACATATTGCACATAACAAGAGATGTAACACCTTTAACCCGTATCTGTCACCAGAATAGGATTACGAAGTATTCTCGTATAAACATAACATAAAATCATACATCATATACATCAACATAAGCATAGTATAAATCATTCAAACACATGCCTATTGTCCCTTATTCGAGCCTTCGAGGCCTTAAAAACACTGTAGAAACAATTCGGGACTAAATCGTAAACATGTGGAACATTGAAGAAAAAGTTGGAAAAATTAAACTCTAGGGGTCACATGACCGCGTGTCTCAGGCCGTGTAGCATTCCAAATAGGGACACACGGCTATGTCCTAGCCCGTTTTCATGCCCATGTAACTATCGAAGTTGGGTCACACGGCCAAGCCACACGCCCGTGTGCTAGGCCATGTGCTAGGCCGTGTAACTACCTGACTTGCAAACCTTAAAACCTATAGGGCACACGCGGTCATGTCGCATGGCCGTGTGTCACACATGACTAAGTCACACACCCGTGTGTCAGGCCGTATGGACATGAAATTGGCCAAAATCAAGTCAATTCCATCACCAACCCAAATGTGTACCTACAAGCAATTTGCATCCATGACCAAGGCATCAAAAATATACCAAAACATGCGTAAAATGACCATTTCAATATATCATTATCATACAACCAATATGTCATACAAGGCACCTTAATTACAATCAATCAAACATACCTAAACATATGCATATTTGACCATATTTCATTCATACAAATCTAATTCATTACCTTTCCAAAGCCTAGTCTATCTTGACCATTTTGAAACTATTCTCTCACATACCATATTGGCCATTAAACTATGCATCAAACTTAGCCATATTAACACACATCAACAAGGCATCAAAAGTACCAAAAGTACACAACCAAAATAACATATACATGCCAAACTTATCAACTAACATTTAAACACAAGTCCACCTATACATGCCATTATAACCTTGACCAAAACATCAAAAAACTACCGATATAATCGTTGGATACTGTGATAGATCACTGACGAACTTCCAACCCGATCGAGCTTCCAATTTTCTATAAAATATAGGAAAGAAAACTACGTAAGCATATAATGCTTAGTAAGTTCATAAATCATGAACATAACTTACCATTTCAATGCATGACATTAAAATTAAGAATGATATAATCCAACTGTAAGCTTGGCACAAGCTTAAGCACCATCAACAACACATGTTAGTGCATCAACTCATAATTCACTTGAATTAACATAAGGTAAGTCATTATACATAAACAACTTCATTTGAAATCATCATTTTCATGAACATAGGTATACTTTCATTGAACATTTCCATTTCAATCCTTTTCATAGATTAATCACATAAGTCATTTTAAAACTTACTGTTCCTTTCCTTTTCATGCCCATTGAACCATTTAGAATAACATCGGATACGCGGGAAAGCTCACACGAAGTGTGCTAAACATATAACCATAACCTTTCCTTTTCCTTTACATTGTTGCTCACACGAGCTGTGAAATGGGTCTGTTCACACAAGTTGTGGGTCAGAATGTAAGCTACACAATGCTACTCACACAAGTTGTAGAGTATCTACAACAAATGCATGACCTCAACCATCGGTAGGAAATTCAAGACCAGCGCCCGAAACATGGAAACCTTAATGACATGTCATTTGTATCCTACGTATTCTTAAGGTTCAAACGGGGTTAGATAATCATCGTGGCATTGTTGGATTCCATCATATAATTACATGAAAAATAATATATGAACATATAAATCAATATAACATTAAAATGCTACTCAATCATATGAACTTACCTCGACAGACAAAGCATAAAAACGTAATCGATCAATCCGAAACTTTTACATTTCCATGATCTAAATTTGTACGAGGTCTATCTTGATCTAGATAAATAAATTCATTCCATTTAATATTTCTATTATTCAATTCAGTCCATATTTCATATTTTTACAAAATTACTATTTTCCCTTAAAATTTTAACCTTTTTACAATTTAGTCCTTAAGCTCCTAAATTGAAATCTAATCATTTTCATCCTCATTTCATGCTAGCCAAATTCACTAGGGACCTATATTAACCCATAAAAATTAGTATTTCATAAATTTACCATGGAATTTTACTATTTTTACAAAAAAGTCCCTAAATGACAATTTCATCAAAAATCACTTAACAAAAGTTGTTGATTTAACAATAAGGATTCATATTCTTCCATTAAACATCAAAAACCATACAATCATATTCATGGAAAACCCTAAATCTTTAACAATTTGCAAACTAATCCTCGGGCAAGCTAGGTTAAGCTACAACAATCCCGAAAACATAAAAATCATTAAAAACGAAGCTTAAAACATACCATGCATGTAGAAAATGAAAAATTGAAGCTTCCCTCTGCATCAATGGCTATTTCAATTTTGAAAGTGTAAAATGAGAAAAATGATAACCATGTTTCCTATTTTCTTTATTAAACAATTAATGTAATTATCAAATTACTAATTTAACATTTAAATTCTATTAATATTTCATTAAAACCTATCCATCACATTCCGCTATCTCATTACTTGGTCCAATTACTACTTAAGTCCTTTAATTTAAAATTCAATAGCCATTAGAGCCCTTTATGTAGCACAAATACCCATAATCTTGCATAAGGGCCAATCAACAAAATTTCACAAAAAAATGTCTATAGGAATCGATACTGATAATCAGGTATCAATATTTTCCTATAGTGGTATAGATACCACTTGGAAAAATGATACCAATTGAGCATTCTGTTTCTCAATTATAAACCCATCTGTTGAAAATTATTAGTACCTCCGATCCAAGTATCGATATTTCTTCCCCGAGTAACGATACACGAGAAAAGGTATCGATACCAAATCTCTATTTTGTTTCATGTACGTTTTAGTTCACAGAGGTATCGATTTTTAAGGCACAATATCGATACCTCTGCTACTGGAGCTAAAATTACCACATAAGAATGCAATTAACTCATCTCAAATAGTTCCTAAACCACATGCATCAAATACTAAGTTCAATAATCATTCATACGGCTTATTCGATAGCATAAAACACCAAAATTGAGTCCGAACATGTAACGTCCCAAATTTTGGGCCTAGAAGTATTGGGCCTTGAGATTGGAAGCGGATAGGAGACTGCTCTTAGATATTTTAGTTGTGCAAGTGAGTAACACAAATTGCATGTTTGGTTCAGTGGTTAAGTGATTTGAGTGTATTTGGGAGTGCTTGAGAAGCCTGGGCTCAAGTCTGGCCTTTGGCAAAATTTTAATTTTTGGGCTCTTAAGGGAACTTGGATGTTAGCTTACAGGATTTATAATTATTTGTGGTTGTTTTATGACACAAAGAAAGGGGATGGTCTAGTGTCAAGGTGGCGTGTTGTTTCTGGTAGGGGACTGGAGTTTGAGTCTCACTGTATGCAAATGGGATTATATATTTTGTTCATGAGGAGGCAAGAGTTGGTGCTGGATTTGAACTCTGTTGTTGAAGAGTTTGAATTGGTCTTGTGAGTTGGTTGTGGAGGATATCAAGGAGGGATAATGGGAGAAAATCAAGGAAAGGGGTGGAGATTTACACGGAGTTTGAAGGCTTAAGAAGAGGTGTCAAAATAGGTTTCTTGCTCTTGGAAATTTGGCTAGGGGATTTTGTTCGGTATATCCAAAGTGTCGGAGTCGTTTTCTTGGCTGGCTCTTTTGTATGTTGCCGTTTGGTCTCTCCTTTTCCGCTTTAGTTTTGCTTCTTTTCTCTAAAAGAAGCCAAATACTATTTCTCCTCTACTTGAAACTTCCTACTCATCTCTTCTTTAATCATTTTCTGCTATAGTCGACCCTCTCTTTTACTTCATCTCTACTTCTTTTCCAATTCTATTTTTCATTTCTCTGTTAGGCCGAATTCTCATACTCTTTCCCTCTCAAATCTCTTTGTTCTTTTTGTTTCGGGCCGAATCTTCCTGACTGACTATTGTCGAAATACGTTTGTTTTATTGGTAAGGGGGTGTTACAACCACTTTATTATTTCATTCTTAGTCAAATTTCTTTTGGCTCTATTAACAAGCTTCAGTTTTCCCTTTTCTTTCTCTTGCAGGCCGAATGTATGGTTGTTTTCCAACAACTTTTGATCTGCAGAATCATGTTAGGAGGGGGGTTCGCCCTTAATCAGCAGTGAGGCACTAGTATCTGTTAGATCTAGCAAGGTGAGTGTTTGTGGTTTAGTAAATAAAGTTATGGATTAAGAGTTTGCGTTAATCTTGTGTTGCGTTGGTTATAGGTTTTGTGCTCCAGATTATTCGCACTCTTCGTTGTTGCAATCAGGTGTGTATTTGTATGCGGTATTCGATGATGAGCTGAAAAACCGAAAGCATGTGTTGTTACACTGCTATGACTGTAGATCGACAAAATGCCAAAAAGTCAAAAATATGGCTATGATGTCACACGAGCATGAGATCGTGTGTGTGGTGAACTGAGCCTACGAACATGGGTGTTAGTCTGTAGAGGCCACCACGAGCGCTCTCGTGGTCTTGGGTTGTTCTGGGCCTCGTTGGGTTGAAATGGGCTATGTGGGCCCAGTGGGCTTGTAGGCTACACGAATAAAATGTATGTGATGTGGTAAGTGTTGTTGGACTGTGACGGTTGCATAGCTGGGGCCATTATGGGCCTCGATGGGTCAAAATGGGCCACGTAGGCCCAATGGGCTTGTGGGCCCACACGAGTAAAATCATCGGTAAGTGATCATGGATAGGTTGGTTTACGAGGCTCACAATGCCATTGTGAAGCTGGACTAAATAGGCCACACAAGCGTGTGGGCCCACTTGGGCCCAATAGCGGGTCTTGGGCCCATATACATTGTTCTGGCCGTGTAGGTTATCTGAGTAGCTCGAAGCGACGATAGACCTTGTAGGAGGTCGTAATAAGTACCAATACCCAATATTTGTAAAATGACCGTAATACCCCTGTAGGGTAAAATGACTGAAATACCCTCGAATGGTAAAATGATCAAAATACCCTTGAAAGGTAAAATGATCGAAATACCCTCAAAAGGTAGAATGACTGAATTACCCTTAAAGGGTAAAAGGATCAAAAAACCCCCATCAGGTAAAATGATCGTAATGCCTCTGTAGGGTAAAATGACTGTAATAACCTCATAGGGTTAAATGATCGAAATACCCCTATAAGGTAAAATAATCGTTATGCCCTTGGGGGGTAAAAGACTATTTTACCCCTCTAGTGTAAATGATTGATTTGTCTGTGATGTAAATAACTGATTTATCTGTGATTTAAATGACTAATTTGTCTATGATTGGTATGACTGATTTGTCTGTGATTTGTATTACTGATTCTGAGCATGGCATTCTGCATACATGACATACTGCATAGGGTTGGGATACTGTTATGGAGGAAGTACTGTACTGGTGGCTCTGCCAAAACCACTGTTACTGGTGGCTTGGCCTCATATACTATTATGGGTAGCTTTGTTTCGATAATGTTGCTAGCAGCTTTGTTGCGATGCTACTGATGGCTTTGTGCCGATCATATTACCGTTACTGATGGCTTTGTGCTGATCATATTACGTTACTGATGGCTTTGTGCTGATCATATTACCGTACTGATAGCTATGTGTCGATCATATCACTACTACTGATGGCTTTGTGCTAATCTTATTACTATACTTATAGCTTGTAGCCATTCTATTTATAGCTTATAGCTATCCTGTTTACGGCTCTTACCCATTCTGGTTACTGGTAGCTTTACTGCGATACTAATTAGTGTTGCAACCGGTGCTGATATTGGTGTGTTGGCTAGGTGGGTCGATTTTATCCCCACATGGTGTGTTGGTTGGCACGGGTGGTGTGTTGGCTGGATTGGGATGGGTTGCATGATTGCATTGTTGCATTTCTATTACTGGTTCTGTCACTATATTGGGCTTAGGCCCACATGTATTCTATTTCTTATTCTGATACTGTAATGGGCTAAGGCCCACACTACACTTTTATTATTTTGGGCTAAAGCCACACTGTACTGTTACTGAATAGGGCTCAGGCCCAGACTATTACTGCTTATATTACTAACTTAATGATAGGGGATTACGCACTGACTTTTTGTAAACTCACCTCATTTTTAACCTTTCAGGTAATCCCTAACGTTAGACGCTTCAGAGCTACGAGGGACTCGGAGAGGGCCACACAATTACACAAGTTTTATTCTATTTTGCTCATGTACTGAAGCACTTTGATTTTGATTCGGGTTGTAATAATGCCTCAAAAATTCTGGATTTTAAATTCGAGATTTTGTTGATTGTGATTCTTATTTGCTAGAAGGAGGGCACGATTGTCCAAAACAATATATATTTTCAAACGCTACATTTCTGCAACTCAATTTTTAAAAAACATGTTTTCGCAAATCATTTCTTTTAAATTAAGCTTCCGCAACAATAAGGTTTTGAAGGTAACAACGTTTCTTTAATAAACCTCGATTGAAAATAAGCAAACGTAAACTGAGGTTTTGTACAAGTTTTAAAGGGCAAGAAGTTTGAAATTTCAAGAAGGGTTTCAATGAAAACCCATATATTCACACAATAACTAGAGTCAAACATCAACCAATTATTCATTCAAACTAACTAAAACACAAGCTTTAAGCTAAGTCCCCATGTAACTTAAACTATCAACATAATAAAGTTTATATACTAATATCTCAATCTATACTCAACCTTTTTGCTTAAAATCAGTTCTGCTCATCTAATTATTCATCTACACCTAATTCACAACCTTTAAACTAGACAAACCTACTCAACTTATGGTATCGACATTTTTCGACATCTTTTAGGCAATTTTCATAACATTCATTAAAACATGAGAAATCATTAACGGAACTTTAAGATAAGTTTCAAAACCTTTTAATCATGCTAAAAGAAGTTGAAAAACACTTTGAAACCAAGTTTCTATGCAAAATCCTGAAATCCACCATTAATGACTCAAGTTTTGGCTTTTATTTGAAACATACGATTTGAGGGCTAATAATTCGGGTTTAGAGTCTAAATAGCATTAAAAACTTATGAATACATGAATGATTACATTTGGCGAAAGAATGAGTGAGTTTTTATGAAAATCTGGAAACCCCACGTTTGAAGAATATGGTGAAATCTTATAGAGTTTTGGGTGTTTTTCTTGAAGATTTATGATAATAAATGACTTTGGAATGATGAGAAATCAATGTATTGTGATTTGGGAATAAAAAATCAAAAGAAATAACAAAGGAACGGCAAAGGGTGGCAAGCACTATGAAGAAGATAGTAACAGACGTGAAAAGCTTGTGGTTGGGAATGAAATAGGTTCAATTCTAAAAAATGCTAAAACTGCAACATAAATGCCTACTATTATGACGTTGTTACAAATCAATCCTTTTTCAAATCTTAGGGTTTCTAGGACACTCTTTCATAAATTGATTTGACAATTAAGATGTCCTAGTCGAAAACACTATCGAGTACCAATCTTACGAAATTTCAAACTCAAATAGGTCAAAATACACTTAAAACTCCTAGGCCCTATTTTGGGATGTTACGATTCTCCCCTTCTAAAAAGAATTTCATCCTCGAAATTACCTTAGCTAAAACTTAACCAACGGAATTGTTTAATAACACTTTAAGTTCATGGTCTAGAATTTCAACTGGTTCTTCCTCAGAAGAAAGGTCATCATAGATTTTAATTTCCTCAACCGGCACAATATGAGACAGATCAGAATGATACTTCCTTAGCATGGACACATTGAAAGCATCATGAATTTGCTCAAGTTTCGATAGTAACTTAAGATCATAAGCTACCAAACTTATCCTCTCAAAAACTTTATAGGGTCCAATGTATCTAGGACTTAACTTACCCTTCCTACCAAATCTTAAAATTTTCTTCCACAGTGAAACTTTCAAAAATACCTTATCCCCAACTTCAAACTTGATATCTTGATGTTTCATATCCGCATAAGATTTTTTCCTATCAGATGCTAATTTCAAATGACCAAAAGCTTAACCTTGTCTTCAATCTCACGAACTAAATCTATCCCAACAACCCGCCTCTCATCCAATTCTATCCAACACAAACGAGTTCTACACTTCCTACTATACAGCGCTTCAAAAGGGGTCATACGAATACTTCCTTGGTAACTATTTTTGTAAGCAAACTCTACTAAAGGCAAATATCGCTCGCAACTACCTCTAAATTCGATCACACAGTTACACAACATATCTTCTAGAACTTGAATCACCCTTTCTGATTAGCTATAAGTTTGGGAATGATAAGCCGTACTAAAAGTAAGCTTCGATCCCAAAACTTCTTGTTGACTTTTCCAAAACCTTGAAGTAAACCCTAGGTCCCTATCTGAAATAATCAAAACTGGAATCCCATGAAGACGAACCATTTCGGCAATATACAGCTCTACCAACTTCTGTAATGAATAATTGGTTTGCACAGCTACGAAATGCACACTTTTCAAAAATCGATCAACTATAGCCCATACAGAATCTTTCCTTGAATGGGTCAATGGCAAACCCGAAATAAAATCCATAGTAATCCTCTCCCACTTCCATTTAAGATTTGCAATAGGTTGCAGTAAACTTGAAGGAAATTGATGTTCAGCCTTCAACTTTGGGCAAACCAAACATTGAGTCACAAAATCTGTAACATCACGCTTTAAACTAGGCCACCAATAAACTTCCTTAAGACTATGATACATCTTCCCACTTCTGGGATGCATAGCATAAGGCCTACTATGCACCTCAATAAGGATCATTTGTCTACATCTTATGGCACACACAGTCTTCCTCAAAAATTTAAGATAACATCACCATCAACATCAATATTTCCCTTAATTCCTTACTCAACTTGTCGAATCATTTTTAACAATTCTCTATCTAACGGTTGTTTCTCATTGATTTGTTGTGACAAAGTTGGCCTTACTTGAATTTGATCGCATAAACATCCATCACTAGCTAAACTCAATTGCGCAAACATAGCTCTCAATTCCATCATCGACTTCCTACTTAAAGCATCAACAACTAAATTTGCCTTGCCAAGGTGATACTCTATTACACAATCATAATCCTTTAACAGCTCAATCCAACATCTTTGCCTCAAATTCAACTCCTTTTGGGCGAGGAGGTACTTAAGGCTCTTATGATTAGTGTAGATAACACACTTCTCTTCATAAAGATAATGTCGTCAAATCTTAAGCGCAAACACCACAGCAACTAACTTCAAATAATGAACAGGATAATTCCGTTCATGCATCTTTAACTGCCTTGAAGCATAAGCCACAACTTTACCCTCTTGCATCAAAACGTAACCAAGTCCCGAATATGAAGCATCACTATAAACTACAAAATCCTTCCCAAGTTCTGGCCAAACCAACACTGGTGTCTTAGTCAAAATTGCCTTCAGCTGATCAAAACTCTTCAGCTTTTCATCGGTCCATTCAAACACCACGCTCATCTGAAGTAGTTTCGTTAAAGGTGCGGCAATGAGAGAAAAACCCTTCAACGAACCTACGGTAGTAACTAGCTAAACCCAAGAAACTCCTAACTTTAGTAACACTCCTAGTCGGCTTCCATTCCAAAATTGCCTCTATCTTTTTGGAATCCACACGTATCCCTTTTGCCGATACTACATGACCTAAGAATGCCACTTCCCTAAGCCAAAATTCACACTTACTTAACTTCGCATACAATTACTTATCTCAAAGAAACTACAAAACAACCCTTAAGTGTTCATCGTGATCTTCCTTAGAACCAGAATATACCAAGATGTCATCTACGAAAACCACCACGAACTGATCCAAATATGAATGAAACACGCGATTCATCAAATCCGTGAATGCAGTAGGAGCATTAGTCAGGCCAAATGGCATTACCAAAAACTCATAATGCCCATATCGAGTCCTAAAAGCAATCTTCAACACATCAGACTCCTTCACATTTAACTGATAATACCCAGATCTAATATTAATCTTTGAAAATATCATTGCACCTCTAAACTAATCAAACAAATCTCCATACACATCCTCATCATACCATCCTTCTTCTTCACAAACAAAATCGGTGCACCCCACGGAGATACACTCGGTCAAGTAAACCCTCTAACCAAAAAATCTTGTAACTGAATCTTTAACTCCTTAAGTCCTTTTGGTGCCATGTGATAGGGTGCAATGGACATCATGCAGCACCAGTATAAAGCTTAATCCCAAACTCCACTTCCCGATCCGATTGCAAACCTGGTAACTTTTTGGAAACACGTCAGAAAAATCCCTAACAGTGCGAATATCCTGAACTCTTAACTCCTTACTGATAGAATTCGTCACATAAGCCAAATAAGCCTTACAACCTTTACTCACCAACTTCTCAACCTCCATAGCTGAAACCACATTAGACATGAAACTTGGTCTTTCACCCACTATTACTATTTCCAAACCTTCACTATCCCTTAAGGTAATTCACTTATTCTCAAAATCTACTCTAGCCTTATGTTCAGTTAACCAATCCATTCCAAGTATCACATCAAATCCATAAAACGATAATTCCATGAGATCAATAGAGAAAACGTGTCCTTGAATCATAAGAGGACACCTACAATAAACTTTATTTACCACTACACTATCACCAAAAGAACTAATAGCAGTCATACCCAAACCAATAGTCTCAACAGGGATCTCTAACTTATATGCCAATTCACTCAAGATATAAGAATGCATCGATCCAGAATCAACTAAAAAACAACTGAGTAGACTGTAAAGTAAAATTACCTACGATAACATCAGTCAGATCTTGATCCTCTAACTCCCTAACAGCATAAATTCGAGCTGGACCTCTAGATTCAACCTGTGTAGCAATAGTATGAGCAGCAATCTGCTGCCCACTCGATCTCCTATTACCTCTACCGTGACCACAGCCTTTAAAAGGTGCAATAACAGGTGCCAAACTTTGAGTATGTGAAACCTCAAATCTAACTGGACAATCCCTTAGAACATGTTCATTTAAACCATATTTAAAACATCCACCAGTCAACTTACGACACTCTCTAGAGTGCCTACGCTCACAGTGTGCAAAAAAAGCCATCCAGAACTACCCACTGAACCACTAGCATTAACCATGGTACCACTCTGTTACTTAGACTGACTCGGTCGAGTCCTATGTCTCGCACCTCTACTAGAGACATGGCTATTATGCCCTTTCTTAAATGGTCGACCCGATGCACTATCAGAAGCTCTCTTGCCAAAATCAGTAACCACCAAACGAGGAGGCTCAACCAAGGTCCCTTCCACAGCCTTACTTGTCTCAACCAATTCATCAAACATCTCTATGGGCTGAGCTACCAAATAAACCCAAATCTCACAGTTTAACCCAAAACTGAACCTCTTACAACACCCCCTTCTGAAAGGAACCATCTCAAGAGTGTACTGACTATCACACGAATTTAGTCTTATAATCAGCCATTGATAATTCAGCCTGAACTAAATCTAAAAATTCCTGCTTACGAGCCTTCATATATTGTTCACCCATATACTTCCCCTTAAAAGCCTCGAGAAAGTGGTTCTAAGTTAATCTATCAGTAACAATATCTTTCCTAAGTATATTCCACCAACGATGAGCCTCACCGTCCAATAAATACACAACACAACCCAACCTCTCCTCATCAGAATAGGCCATCTACTAAAGGATCTTTTCAACTTCCTCCAACTAGTACTCATCTATAGTTGGATCAATGCCTTTCACTCTAAAAAACTCTTTACCACCCAACCCCCTAAGAAGTTCATGCGGGAAACCTCGATTAACCGTTTTTAGATTATAGTTGTAGGTGTAGGGTTGGCACCATTAATCCACTGAAATGCTCCTATCATGGCTTCCATTAGAGGGCCTACACCCTCCTTAGGGATGTTCACTCTACGAGCGGCACAGGAGGTGTAGAGGATGTACCATCCTCTTGAGCATTAGACAAGTAAACGGTGTGAGTGGTGAGAATGATCCAAGTCTCATTCTTGTAAGTAAACTTTAGGGTTAAAGGTAACATGTTCTTGTTTCTACCCCACATCCATCACAATAAAAAATATTTCATGCAATTCAACCAAGGTTACATTACCAATACCAAGAACAACAAAAGGGATATAGACTCGAGAGTTTTGAAAGTCCAAACACACAACAATCTCCTAGATCCAAGAGTTAATGAACCTAGGCTCTGATACCACCAATTGTAGCACCCTATATCTGGCCTGGTCACCAGGCTCGAATATGAGATGCCACACAACCGTCTCGTCTCATTTACGTTAAATAGGAAATTACATTCAACCAAATCGATCATCTTTTTTTATTCGAACAAGTTTTAATATGTTCAAGTGGTTAATTATCAGTATTACATGCAAAATCTTTCGTTAATTGATTGCACAAATAGCCAGAATCATGCATAAGGGCCAATCAATAAAATTTCATAAAAAATGTCTATAGGTATCGATACTGATAATCAGGTATCAATATTTTCCTATAGTGGTATAGATACCACTTGGAAAAATAATACCAATTGAACATTCTGTTTCTCAATTATAAACCCATCTGTCAAAAATTATCAGTACCTCCGATCCAAGTATCAATATTTCTTCACTAAGTATCGATACATGAGAAAGGATATCGATACCAAATCTCTATTTTGTTTCATGTACATTTTAGTTCACAGAGGTATCGATTTTTAAGGCCCAATATCGATACCTCTGCTACTGGAGCTAAAATTACAGAATAGGAATGCAATTAACTCATCTCAAATAGTTCCTAAACCACATGCATCAAGTTCTAAGTTCAATAATCATTCATACGGCTTATTCGATAGCATAAAACACCAAAACTGAGTCCGGCCAACTGCCATCAAGCTGACATCTATGACTAAGTAATCTAACAATTTAATAACATGAAGTTCACATACGCAAGCTCAAATGTCCAAAAATCAACAACTTAAATAGGTTCTACCACAATACCAATTTCCCAAAAGTAAATAGGAATAAATAAGCACCTACGAAGAATGTTTGGACTTCCTTGGATCACTCCCATGGAAACCACACCACCCACACCGTGATGTCACTAATCTACAAATGTTGAAATGAGCGAATGAGCTTTTGCAAGCTTAATGAATGAATAGAATAACCACAGCATAAACATGGCATCATGCAATGCAACCAATCATTCATTCACAAATAGCACATTTGTAAGTCTAGCATCATCTAATATTAAAACATGCATAGTCTAGGAGTCTTTTCGTAGCACATATACAAAATCATTCAAACATAGAACATATTCCACACAATTATTTAGCATAAGATACGATGAGATATGATGGCACTAGGATTATGAAACATGTAGATAGCTCTATCATCACTCATCGGATGCATGGATCTCCTTACGCCACATAGACTCGTAGAGTCAAACATGTCCCAAAAATGAAGCGTATAGCTAACACTCTTCTTATTTCCCCTCACATGTCCCATTGAATGTAGCTTTAGCTTACATTCCCTTATCTCTCCAAACATGTCCCAGGGCCTCAACGCCCAAAATCTCTATACATACAAGTGAGTGCTCACAATCCTATGGCATGCCAACTATATTCAATAGTTTTAAGAGATCACAATGCCAAAATATCCAAGAAACAATACATATTACTTACCAAGTATCCGTGCACTATCATTGCATTATAGCAACTTTTGCAAAACACCAGCATATTCATATAACATGTATATTGTACATTTATTACACTTTACACAATAAGCACCATATCCACATCTCACATATCACGCATATTATTCAACCACATAATCACAAGACAAGTATAGTTTAAGAATACTTACACTCAAAATTTAGAGTAGGTGTTTAGGCTACATCTAAATTCCCGATTATCACACAACTCATGTTTACGAGTAGTAATTCCATACATTCAGCACTTTGCGCTTTTATCAAAAATCGAAAGCTCAACTAATGTTTCTCTAGCTTGTACCAAGCTCTAACAAATCAAATATTCATTCAAATATTCATTCAAACTAACTAAAACACAAGCTTTAAGCTAAGTCCCCATGTAACTTAAACTATTAACATAACAAACTTTCTGTACTAATATCTCAATCATACTCAACCTTTTTGCTTAAAATCAGTTTTGTTCATATAATTATTCATCTACACCTGATTCGTAACCTTTAAACTAGACAAACCTACTCAATTTATGGTATCGACATTTGTTGACATCTTTTAGGTAATTTTCATAAAATTCATTAAAACATGAGAAATTATTAACAAAACTTTAGGATAAGTTTCAAAACCTTCTAATGATGCTAAAATGAGTTGAAAAACACTTTGAAACCAAGTTTGTATGAAAAATCCCAAAATCCACCATTAATGGCTCAATTTTTGGCTTTTATTTGAAACATGCGATTTGATGGCTTATAATTTGGATTTAGAATATAAATAGCATTAAAAACTTATGAATACAAGAATGATTAACTTTGGTGATAGAATGAGTGAGTTTTGATGAAAATCTAGAAACCCCACATTTGAAGAAGATGGTGAAATCTTATGAAGTTTTTTGTGCTTTTCTTGAAGGTTTATGATAATAAGTGACTTTGGAATGATGAGAAATCAATTTATTGTGATTTGGGAATAAAAAATCAAAGGAAATAATAAGGGAATGGCAAGGGGCGACAAGTACAATGAAGAAGATAGAAACAGACATAAAAAGCTTGTGGTTAGGAATGAAATAGGTTCAATTCTACAAAATGGTAAAAATGCAACATAAATGCCTACTATTTGACTTTGTTACAAATCATTCCTTCTTTAAAATTAAGGTTTTCTAAGACACTTTTTCAGAAATTGATTTGACAATTAAGATGTCCTAGTCGAAACCACTATCGAGTACCAGTCTTACGAAATTTTGACCTCATATAGGCCAAAATTCTGAAAATACCCCTAAAACTACTAGGCCTTATTTTGAGGTGTTACACTTTAGCTAATAGAACTTAAAATTTGCACCTTTTACAATTTAGTCCTTTTCACTTAATTAAATATGCAAACGTCAAAATTTCTTATCGAAATTTTTATATGACCCTACAAAATTCCTTAGACATTAAAATAATAATGAAATAATAATTTACTCATCAGATTTGTGGTCTCAAAACCACTATTCTAATTTTACTAAAAATGGGTTGTTACAAGAGAACCCTAAGAGATTGCATATTACCAAGTCTGGATATGGTTTAAGAGAGCATAATGAGGTCGGCTATTACAACTAATAACATTGAGATAAAATTAGCAATGATTCAAATGATCCAAAACAATCTACAATTTAGGGGCACAATGAATAAGGATCTGAATAAACATTTAGAATGATTTCTCTAACTTTGTGATACTTTCAAGTACAACGGGGTCACTGATAACGATATTCATCTTTAATTGTTCCCCTTTTCTTTTGATTGATAACACCTTTTCTTGGTTAGACTCACAGGCACCAAGATCTACCACGACATGGGATGAGCTCGATGGAAATTTTTTACAAATTTTTTTCCCTATTAGCAAAGCATTTCAACTAAGAAGAGAAACTTATGTTTTTAGATGATTGGAAGGGGAAAATTCTCACAAGACCCAGTAATGTTTTAAAATGTTGATCCAGAAATGCCCACACCATGGATTCCCTAAGTGGATGCGATTGTAGGTGTTTTACAATGGGTTGGATGCAAATGCAAGGTTTAAATTAAATGGAGCATCAAGAGGAGCTCTTATGAATAGAACATATGAGGATGCATACGAATTAATAGAAAACATGGCATTGAACTCCTGTCAGTGGCCTATTAAACAATTCACATATGGCCAAAAACCAGCTAAGGTAAAAGCTATCCAGGAAGATGATAAATTCCAACAGTTAATGGACAGACTTAATCGTATTGAATCCATGAATAGTGCATCGTTTGTGTATGGAAGAGACAAACCGCTCTTCCACTATATCAATAATCCAACCGATAATGTGAATTACATCAGGAATTGGGGTGGAAACCCTTATTCAAGTACCTACAATCTTGGTTAGAGAGATCACCCAAACTTAAGATGGGGAGGAAATTAATGAAGAGGTAATAATAATTCAAATCAAGTTAAAAACACTAACTACCAACCTCCTTATTTGCAAAACCTCAAGATAGGCCAACCCAAATGACCATATTATATGTGCTCAATGCCTGGATCAAATCGAAGAGGAGATGAGGTCAATGAGAACAAAAGTAAATCAGGTGCAATCTGAGTGCACTAAATCATCAAGAATATTGACTAAGTTGGAGGACCAAATGAGCCAATTAATGAGTATGATGGGAGATATTAAAAGCCAAATTTGCACAGGCAAACCCAATAATACTGAAAATAATCCTCAGAAATAAGGGAAGGAGCAAGTAAAAGAAATCGCGCTCTGTTCAGGCAAATTTGAGTAACCTGACAAACTTAACACCAAAAGATGCAAAAGAGAATTCAAAAGGCCCTCTAGAAAAACCACAAAAGGTAGATCAAGAACCAAAACCAGAGAAGGACATCTAACCGGCAACCAAAATAGAAGACACAGCTAAAAAAACACAAGTATCGTTTCCTTCAAGATTAAAAGAGAAAAAAATAGGATGAGGAAGAGTTTGTAAATTTTCTAAACTTGTTCAAAATATTAAATTTTAACCTACCGTTAATTGAACTACTTGAGAAAGTACCAAAATATGCCAAATTCTTAAAATAAATCATGTCTAGGCATAGGAAATTTAAGGTAGGAGAGGAAGTCAACATAAATGCATCATGTAGTGCTATTATTTCTAGACAGGTACCTCAGAAACTGAATCATTAGTTTTACAATTCCAATAGAGATAGGGAGCATTTATTTTAAGAAGGCTCTATGCGATTTAGGAGCTAGTATAAACCTAATGCCCTTATCAATTTATGAAAAACTCAAGGTAGGGGACCTCAAAAACATTCAAATTACATTACAATTAGTTGGCAGATTTGCTGTCCACCCGAATGGAGTGTTAGAGGATGTGTTGGTTAAGGTGCATAGTTTTATTATCCCTATAGACTTTATGATGTTAGATTTTGTAGAGGATCGAGAGCTACCCATCTTGTTGGGAAAACCTTTTCTAGCCACATCCAGATCCACCATTATTGAAAAAAAAGAATTAACGATGAAAATTAATGGTGAAACTGAAACATTCAAATGCGGATCTCACCAAAGTGAGGACAACTGAAGGATACCAGGGGAGCAGAGTCATTATTTATTTACCTTCGAATCTAACTACCCTGAATTTAGGAATATGTTTAATGTGATTAATGCAAGGTTAAAAGCAAGTACAAAGAAAAATATGAGCATACAAGGATGAACGAATACGATAGCTGGTGGACAAATGCTGAAAGAGACGAAAGTGGGAACACGTCGGTGGAACTGTTGGATGAATCCAGCAGTAAAATGTGATGAAACTTAAAATTAATTTTTCTTGTATATTATTGTATATTCAACTAACCATCTAGTTTAGGTTCTAACTTTTATTTGGTGTATTTTACTTTAAATCAAAACATCCTAAACATGAAAATTTGGGCTAAAATAGAGTCGGTGTCGCAACACGAAAACCCCGTGTTGCAACAACATAAAATGAATGCAAGAATTGGAGAAAACACCTCGACGTCGCGACATGGCACTTTCGCATCGCGACATAGAAGATAATTTCCCCAAGTTTCCCAAACTGCAAGGTGTGTCGTGACACATCATCTCAATGTTGCAACATTGGTATACTGGTAGGGATGTCGCGACATGGAACCCATTGTCGCAACATCTTTGCAAATTTCTACAGGTGACTTGACCCAATAGCGCGACCCGTCGATTTTAAAACCCATTTTAGTTTATTTTTAACCATCTAATCACATATTTTATAACCTAAAAACTCTTTATCCACCTATTTAAACACTTATTAACCCCTTAATCATCTCAACCCTCTCAAAATCTATTAACACTCTTTAAACCCTAAAATAAAATTTTCACTTCTTTTTGTCTACAAACTCCAGCTCTCAATCACATTTGGTACAATGAAAAATAGGAACACCCAAAGGAATAATAAATGCCGCACGAAATTAGGAATTCAACAACTTCAACGAGGTTAAGGGTTCCTAAGCTTAGACTTTTACTATTTCATTGAAATTCTTTACTTGATATTTTGTTCGTAGTATAATGATAATGCCTCCTAGAAAAGTTAGACGAACTAATGAACCATAGCCATCAATGATTCAAAATCCCTTTTAATTTTGCGAACTTGTCACACCCCAAAATAGGGCCTAAAAGTTTCAAAGGTATTTTAGGAATTTTAGCCTATATATGCTTGGAATTTCTTAAGGTTGGTATTCGATAATGTTTTCGACAATGGTTATTAGGGAATTGAGTCAATTTCTGAAAATGAGTTTTCAATACCTTCATTTTAGGAAAAATGACTGATTTGTAATAGAGTCAAAATAGTGAGAATTTATGTTGCAGTTTTACTAGTTTTTAAAATTGAACCTAATAAACTCCCATTCCCAATTTTATTTCACGATACTTGTTCTACAAAGTTTGCTATTGTCGTCCGTTGCTATATTCTTGATCTTTCAATTGATTTTTTATTCCCAAACCATAATACTTTTATTTCCTATCATTCCTAAGTCAATTACCTTTATAAATCTCCAAGAAAAACACTCAAAAATTCCATAGATTTATCATCTTCTTCAACCGTGTGTTTTTTTGAATTTGCCTCAAAACTCATTTAATCTTCCATCAAAGCTGACCATTCACTTTCTTATTAGTTTTTAATGTTATCTAGAATTTAGAATTGAGTTTTTTTGTTATGAAATTGCATGTTTTAAATAAAGGTTAAAAATTGGGTCATTAATGGTGGATTTCTAATTTCTAGATTAAAACTTAGGTTTAAAGTATTTTTAAGATTTTTTAACATAATTAGAAGGTTTCTAAAGTTACATTGAATTTTTGTTAAGATTTTATCGAGTTTTAATGAATTTTTGTTATAATGGCCAAAACTTATCGAAAAATTTTGATACATTGGAGCATATAGTTTTGTATAGTTTAAAGGTTGGAAATTAGTCATAGATGAATATGTAGATGAATTTAAGTGTAGATGGAGTTATTCAAATTTTAATTTTTCTATGTTGAAGGTTTTGGTTAGAAGAGAACGTAGCTTAGGCTTATGTTTGTGACTATTTTTGGTAGGTTATTGACTGATTGTTGATTTAATATTTGTGTGGTTTATCTTTTTGAAGCGTCAGAGTCAATAGGACCTTCAAGAAGTAGAATAAAGGCAAAGAAAAGCTTGTCTGAGCTTTCAGCTTTCTAGTGAAAGCATATTTATGGTTAGTGTTTTGGAATCATTGCTCGTAGATGATTCATTATGACATTGGGAATTTATATATAGCCTAAACCCCTACTCTAAACTTCAAGTGTAAGTGTTCTCACACCTATGATATAATGTGATAAATATGTGTTTGTCCAATTGTGAAAGTATGAACATGTATGAGATACTATGATATGTGTTGCAAGTTTGTGATGACTATTGTGAAAGTGAATATGTGGGCATGTAATTCATGTCATGTGATAGTAGATATGTGGGTATGCTTTCATAATATGTGACAATGGTTATAATGTGCTAATGATATGTATATGCAGTGAACATGTGTGGAAATCGGTATGTAAATATATGTTGATAGTATGGATATTTTAGCCTTGTTAACCTTGAGACCATTGGATATAGTTGGCATGCCATAGGATTGTGAGTACTCACCTTTGTGGTGTGATATTTGGGGCATTGAGGTCCAGGATAGTTTTTGGATAGATAAGGGAATGTGAGCTAAGCTCTATTCAACAGGATATGTGTGTTTGGTATGTTGGAGAGTGCTAGCTATACGCTTCACTTGTGGGATATATTCAACTCTACAAGTCTATATGGAGTGTTAGAGATCTGTGTATCCAATTAGTGGTGATAGAGTTCATTTCATGTTTCACAATCTCAAGAGCTAAACTATCATTCAATGTATCTAATATGTGTGATATTATATATACCTGAATAGTCTTGTAATCAATAAGTAATAGATTGCTTGAAAAATAATAAAACAAGCAAATTTTAATATAGAATTAGAGATGTTGTGAATACGATATATGACTGCTTAATTGTTGCATAATGACTTGTTTGTGTAGTGGTTGTTATGATAATTTGCTAAGCTTGTTAAGCTCACCCACTCCATTTTAACCTTTGCAGAGTAGTCGCATTCCCAGTATGAGCGATGTGGCCTTCGAAAGATTGATCCAAGTCATTCTTTTAGTTGCTATAGTAGGTGTAATTGGTTTATTTTTAATATGGGACTTTAAGGCAATGTGGTAAACTTTATATCAATTTTTTTAAGTCATTTTGGGGCTATTTGCATGTTATTTATGTTTGGAAGCATGTGGACTTGAACATGATATTTGGATTGTTGTTTGGATATTCTAAATCTTATTTATCTAGGTGAATAAAGCATGTTATTTAAGGATGAGTTTAAAAGATCTAATTGCTGATATATGTTGAAATTTGGTAGTATGGAGCAGAGGTATCGATAATAGGATTACTAAAATGATACCTCTGTAATTTGGAAAGTGCAGTAAAACAAAATATAGAATTGGTATCGATACCTTTGCCCAAGTATCTCTACTCGAGGTAAATTTATCGGTACGTTGCGAAAGGTACCGATAGTTTTCGACGTTTAAGAATTTTAGTGAGAAACAAAATGCAAGTTTGGTGTCAATATTTCATGTGGTATTGATACCACTTCTTTAGTATCAATACCTACGTAACATTTTTGGGAAAATTTGGTAAGTGGTCCTAATGCTTGATGTATGTCCATTTTATGTTTGAGTGTCGTATGTTAGCATGGTTAAACATTAATATGAGTTTACATGTCTTAATATTTGCATGATTGTTATAGTAACAAGAGAAAATAAAGATGCTTGTATACTAAATGTGATAATTATGATGAAATCAATGTGAGACGGTGGTGTAGTATCCTAGGACTCGAGGTGATCAGGCTGGGTATATGGTATTATAGAACCCGAATGTTGAAAAATATTTTAATGAACTTCAAGGGAAAACATTCATTCAATAGAGGAGATTTGACCCGTCGATGATCATTTGTAAGGAGATACGGCCTCTAGTTAGGTATCATACGTGGGAATGTTTTTGGATGATCTTGAAAGATATTATTGTGGTCCCAATAGTTCAAGAATTTTATGCATCTTTGTGGAATCACGAGTCTAGAAATACTAACGACTATATATGGGATGATGTATTTGTGCGAGGGATAGAAGTTAAAGTAACCTTTTGAATTATTTGTGATTTTTACAATGTTCCATTCTATGACCATGATTTTATTGATGAAATCGATTTGGAATACTTTAGGGACATAGACATGTACAATATTATATAAATTAATTAACGGAGGGAAGGGGTGAATGGAAATATCGCCTAGGTACTAGTATCCCAACCTTCTTCAATCAAGCTATCATGTTCTAAGAGGCTAAAATGAGGATTCAATTTGTGTGCACACGAGCAATGCATTCTTTAAACGTATCTAATGTCAATACCTTTTAAGCAATTTTACTTTATGTTATTTTACAAAAAAAGCAAGTGTGTATTGGAAAGTGGATCCATCAAAACATGAAGAGATGTGTTAGTGGCAAGAAAATGAGAGTTTTCTTTCCCCACTTAGTGACGGCCTTATGCAAAAGAACAGGCATTCCCATGGCATCCACCGAGCAGTCATTGAAACCATCTTGAAGTATCATTGACAATACTTTGTTCCAACGGTACATAGAGCTACGAGCCAAACAAATAAAATATTGGAACAAATGACAATAAGAAGCTACGACTAAATCAGCTTCATCACAAAGATTGACACGAGCTCAACAAGAAGTTGGTGAGAATAGTCATCGTAAATTGGATTTGATGATACAATGGATGCAAGAGTCGAGGCCAATGTTTCAAGAATTTGCGAGGCAAAACAATATCAGGGTCCCCAATTATACGCTAGACATGTTTGGGCCTACGCCGTCTGGACAAGAAGAAGGAAATTATGAAAATGAAGAGGAACGAGAGGGAGACAGAAGTAATGAGATGGATGACAAGGAGGATGATTAGAACTTTTTTTTTTTGGATTGTATTTCTGAAAGTCTCACCCTAGAGAAAAATTTTGTGATAAAGTTAGAATCATTCGTGATAATTTGAAAGTTGCATTCGGTCATTAGAAATCTTATGCAAATCTAAAATGACAAGACATTGAGTATTTTGTTGGTGGGAAAATATTTCTGAAACTCTCACCCTAGAGAAAAATTTTGTGTTTCAGCAGAAAAGAAAAACTCATCTCGAGGTTCATTGGACCGTATAAAATTTTATAAAGAATCAGACTCATGGCTTATCAATTGGTAGTACCTCCAAGACTTGATATAATTCTTTTTCCATGTTTCAGTGCTACACTAGTATCGTTCTGATCCATCGCACGTGTTATCTCTGGATGAAATTGAGTTATAGCTCGATCTAACTTACGATGAAAAACCAGTTAGAATTTTGGCTTGGGAAGTGAAGGAATTATAGAAAAAATGTGTACTGTTGGTTAAAGTTTGTGGAATCGACATGAAGTTGAGGAAGCTATGTGGGAAACTGAATAATCTATGAGATCATAATACCCGAACCTATTTTCAAGTAAGAAATTTTGTGGATGAAATTTGTAAGGGGGAGAGTTATAACATGTCGTTTTTTAGTGGTACCAAAAATTGTGGTTTCAAAACCCTAATTTTCAATGATCGAGTTAGTAAATATCATTTTATAATATGTACGGGTCTAGTATAGAGTTATATTAAGTTTTGGTCCAGTAATTTTGGTGATTGAATAGTTAATTAAAGAAAAAAAGACTAAATTATAAAAGATGTAAAACCTCATCACTATTTATTATTACTAGATAAAGTGTATAATTAAAGTTTTTTTTAAGGATTTAAGTGGTAATTAAACCATTATAAATGTTAGTGGACGACTAAGGTTAATTAACTAGTTAAAATTTTATGTTAATGATAAGGGTAAAATTGTAATTAGTTAAATAAAAACAAAAAAATGTATCATAATCTTCATTAGCTATTACCACCAAAATTAGAATAAGAAAACACCATAGTTATAGCTTGAAGTTCAGCTAATTCAAAATTCTTACATGTAAGTGATTTCTTCACCCGTTTTTAGTCATTTTTATGTTTTTGAGACCGCAGTAGCTTACTCTAGCTAACTTAAGGATTAATTCGTAAAATTTTTAAAGGTTTTGGGACTTTCCATTAAAAATTTTAGGTGTTCATGAGGTTAAATGAAATATTTGCAAGCTTTGTTGTTAATTAGGTCTATTTTGTAAAGAAATTTTGGTTGGTTTTGAACTTAGGGAAGCATGAACATTATATAATTTTTTAGTATTTGAAGGTTTATTATGGATGAGGTTACAATTGGTTCTGTATATTGGGGTTTAAATGTGAAAATTTTAATAGTTTCAATTTTAGGGACTAATTTGAACAAAGTGTAAAAGTTAAAGGAAAATTTGTAAAATGAAATTATAGGTCATATGCATAAAAATGAGTATGATAATGAAATCGAAATTGATAAATTGAATTTAACTATTATATAGATCAAGGATTGAATTGTACGGAGGAAAATCGAGGAAAAGAGAAAATTGTAGTATAGTCCCTACAAATTATCTCATTAGTCATATATAATAGTTAAGTTCATAGTATAGATGAATGTAAATATATTGATAACTTGTGTTGATATGAGTTGGTTTTAATTGAATTGTGGTTGAATCTTTGATATTGGATAAAAATTATAAATGATTTAATATTATTTACAACATGTGTTCAGATATTATGGAAATGCCTCTGATTTGTAAATGTAATGAATTATGTTAAAATGCCCATTTGAACATAGTAAATAATTAGGATACGATTGGCATGCCAATAGGGTTAGAATGCGCGCTTGTACAGGATTGTACATTTGTGCCTCTATTTGCACTTTGGTGTCTCTACTTACACTTTGATGTCTCTGCTTGCACTACAATGCCTTTGTATAGCATTATGATGCTCTCAGTGTGGTGTAGTTACCCCAGTATTCAAGTTGTGTTACTATAATTCATCGAACTAGTAAAACTTGTGAATGATTTTCAAAGGACTTGTTAAGATGTGTGATTATTTATCAAAAAGATTTATGAACCTAAATTAATATACATGAATGATTTTGATTGTACATGTATGAATGATCTTGATGGAATGAGTAAATAAATGATCCTAACTGGATTTGTGATAAATATGATTTATGTGATGATTTAATCTTGTACAAATCTCACATATTCTGTAAATTGAATGTCAGGTTACTTTAAATCTAAGTTGTTTAATTTCAATTTCTTGAATGAGGTAAGTTGGTTTAGATTCAACTATGAACTTACTAAGCTATATAAGTTTACTCTGTTTCATTTCCTATTTCTGTAGTTAACATTTTGTGGAACTAGGCAGACTGATCAACTTCAAGGCTCACACTATCAAGCTTCAGTCTTGGTAGATTTTGACTCGTTATTTTGGTCTTGTGGCATGTATATAGGGAATTTTGGGTTGATGGATTTGAATGTCTAGTTGAAATTGTAATATGTCATAATGGTTGTCATGTAATAGGTTGATTTAATGATTTCCTATGGTATGCTTGATCATAGTTGATGAAAAGGTTGAGGTAATGACTAAATTTGGATGAAATGCTTGATATTGGTGTTAGTTGATTGCTATGGATTATGCAATTGTGATGTTAAAATGTTTCATGGATTTGGTAAGTTGTGTATATGTATCAAAGTAATTGTTTGTTTGAAGTTTATGTATGGATAATATTGGTAGCAATCAAGGCATGTCTTAGGTTGATGGTAAGGTAAGGTATGAGTGGTATTTATGGCGAATTGCATATTGGTGTATGTACGTTTATATGAACTAATGAATGAATGAATAGGTTGTATAATTTGCATTGGATGTGATGGTGCCATGATGGTACATTGGTTAGGCACCTAGGAATGGATAATTTGAGTTGTGTTTTGACACATTTTTTATGTATGTAAATAGATCGATAATGGTTAATTGGTTGTTTGTGTGTTATGTGAACTTAAGGATTGAAACTTGTTTAAAAAGGTTCTTTTAGGTGTATACAGGCTGATAGACGACCTAAAACACGGTCATGTTCCATAGACGGGCATATGGCACGGCGATGTGGTTTGTGGATTTAGATGAGAATTAGGTTCACACAGTCATATGAACTTGGATTATACAGCATTATTCTGTTATACGGTTTAGGGACACAACTATGTGGTTCAGTTCCACCCGACCGTATGACCCCTGTTTTTGCAATTTTTTCCATTTTTTTTGAAATGTTTCAAATTAATCCCTGATTTGTTTTAAATTGTTTTAGAACTTTTGTAACCTCATTTTAACCCCGATAATATATGAATAACATGTTTTTATTATATGTTTAATGAATGATTAGTGTTGTGAGAAATTGAAGATAGATAACATGATTTTGTTCTATTACGTGTGGTAGCATCTGATAACCCTAATTCTGTGATGGCTACGGGTTAGGAGTGTTACAACCTTTATGAGAAAATGACTTAATTACTATTTGATAATAATTAACATTTCATGAAGGAAGATGTAATGGTTATCATGATATAAAATAGAGTCATATTGGGAGAATAAATTTATCCTAAAGATATTAATAATATCCTATGAGGATAACACATTGATGATAAGGTCATTGGACAAACACTTATTAAGTAGCTTTCATAATGGTATGTAATTAGAAAGAGCTCTTTCACAATACTATAGTGTAATGACTTTGTGACTAAATAAGTTTATAATTAATAAGCAAAAAGCTGTAACTTAATTATAAATTATTTGGACCCTGATTAAATATGTCCAATCCATCCTTCCGTTAGCCCGTTGAAACCATAAACGAATTGCATGTAGAACTAAATGAACAAAGATGAATAGAAATGATAAAGTTAGAGAAATGGGTCACATTCAAAAATGAATGTGTTTTTTGACTGAGTATAGAAATAACTTGAAAATTAATTTAAAGTTTTCATATTATTATTTAATTAATTAAATAATTAAAGTTCTAAAATAAAATAAAATAAAATAAAATAGTCATTATGATTCTGTTAAATCTGAATATTAAATACATTTCATCATAGATTTTTTTATGGCAAAATCGTATTGATTTTAACATAATTAGAATTGGGTTGAGAAAATTATTTAATTGATAAATTAATTTAGTTAATCTAATTAATTAATTAATATTTATTTTGGGAATAGAA
>JABFAF010278635.1:12359-30483 GCA_013677275.1 Gossypium schwendimanii | reverse complement strand
TCACATGAATTAAATTAATTATTGAATTAATTTAATTTGATAGTTAAATATTAAACACATTATATGTACAAACTTGCTGTACACAAATAGAGAACATAAATAAAATTAATATATGAAGTTGATTCATACAAAATATTAATTATATATATTTTACCAAAATTATCAATATAAATAGTTATAGTAATAATTTCGATCAAAATATAAAAGGACATGGATAGTGATATTCTTTTGGAAAGGATATAATATTTTTTTGACTTTCCATTTCTTTCTCTAATAATAAGGGAATAATCTCATTTTTATTTTATGATATATGATATCAAATTAAATAAAAGGAAATGAATCCCTTAGTGTGTTAGGGTTACCAAGAAAACAAAAACTCAAAAGGTCTAGCAGCCATTCTTGAAAATTCTCTCTAAAAAGTTCAAGAGAATTTTGCTATTCGTTTTTTGACTAGGTGGATTACATAGAGGCCGAGACATTATTGTTGCGGCTTGGAATCAACATCTCCGAAAGGGATTCTATCAACAATGGCATTCATCGTTTTTCAATTTTAAAAGGTATATTTTCGACCTTTGTTTCAACCCAATTCGTTCCTCGTACATGGATCCTTGGTTGACGATCGCAGGAATAATTTTTCCACTGCGCTACAGGGCGTACTGATGATCCAATAGTGGTATCAAAACCACTTGTACGATATGGATTTGAGATTAAATTTATTGGTTGATGCAATTGTATTAGATACATGTTGTATGATTTATTTTACTCAATCTATTTTATGTATATTTGATATATGAAATCTGTTTAATAAACCATATATGTAATCTGTTTAACACATGTGATAACCTGTTCCTCTCAATCTCTGATTAAGTGTTAATCACTGATTTTAATGGCTATTGGATCTAATATATTATTTGTTAAGTGTTAACAGATCTATCATAGGGCGATGAGGTTTTCGTTATTTGAAGTTAATGGTTAACTTTGATTGAAAATAAGGAACAAAAGTTGTTCCAGTAAGACCACTCACAGATTGAAAGTTTGATAATATTTGATTTTGAAAATATTCTATTTTTGAGAAAAAATTACAACTGGTGATGTTTTTTCCATAAAGATCTAAGTGCAGTCTTTTTCATTCATCCCCTTGAACCCCGCAAGGGGTTTCGCCCCTTGACTCCTTTGTGTAGGCAAAATTAATTGTAGGGACAATTTAGTATTTCATATTAATAATTGATTAAATAAATACATATTATATGTTGTTTATTATGGTTGATATGCACGGTGTTTGAAATGCATGGTTATAGCCCAATAGCCCATTTAATTTATAATTTACAAGGGTTGTAATTTTATAAATACGACCTACGTGTCATGCCTTTCTATTTTCCCCTTGTATTTCTCTTCTTATCTTACTCCCTCATATGTAAAACGAGTTTATATAATTGTAAATTGTACGAGCTATTGCGGACTAGAGAAAAAAAAGGTTGGACTACCTAAAGTGGAAAATAAGCTTGAGAAGTTGCATACACCCTTAGGATTCCTTTCGACTGTCCTATTGGCTTGGGAGGAACTACCTTAGTTTTATGGGCTATAACCATTGCATTTATTTAATGCAATGGATGATATGTTAACATGCATGTTATAGGTCATTGATAAGATCAATTAAAGGATTAAATGGCCAAATGTTGACCATTAATGGTGAGATTAATTTAATTAAAAAACCCTTCAATAAAATATCAAGTTAAGGTTGGCTTCCAATATTTGCCTTCGTTAAAGCCTCAATCAATACAACGTAGGTTCTGTTAAAGCGAAGTACTTGTATCTATCTTGGTTAAACGCGAAGAATAAGCAAGTGATATTTGTCTGTTATAATATTGGTTAATAACTTAACTAGGTTACTTTAATAGGAGTAGAAACCTAGATGCGAGAAATTTGGATGATCATGAGATGATTGGAACAAGAGTTGTTCACCAAATAAAGAGTTACGTAGAATGTAATTAGCAAGTGTTGCTTACCTAAATAACCATAATCTTGAGAAAAAAGCCAAAACTGACTTAAGAGGAGGTGAAATATGGATCTTTACCCACTAGAAAACTTTAGAGAAAGGATTTTCTGAAATTAATATTTGAGGGTTGTTAATTTTAAATAAAATAGTTTAAGCATATTTTATTAAAGTCCTTTTAAATGTTCAAAATTGGTGAAGTCAACAGAAAGATATCTCTAAAAGCCTAAGCAAAATCCCACATTGCCTTTATGACCATAGTTCGCTTGAACTACCTTTCTAGTGTTTATGCTTCACTCGGATCACTCGCCTCGCTGCTACTCATCGTGTAGTCTAACTATCTGTAGTGTTTAGGAAAGAGTGTGTGAGCTCTTGAGAACTCAGTGAATATACAGGAAAGAAAAGCAACAAAGAACGCATAAAACATAAGTAAAGCAAAAGCCTTGGCAAAATCACTGAATTGCGAACTAGGTTTGCCATACTTATGCGAAGTTTGGTTCACAGTTACTTGCTGTCGTTAGCGTAAAATAGTAAAACACAATATTTCAGAAAACACAATCTTATTCACATATTCCTTTTTGTTGGATAAGTGGATCTCTTTAAAAACTCCTCACTTTGACTCAAAGAGTCATAACATGTCCTATAAGTGTAGCATAAAGCTAAACACTCTCCAAACACACCAACATGTCCCATTGAATGGAGCTTAGATGGACATTCCCTTATCTCTCCAACCTGTCCCAAGGCCTCTCATCCAAAACACAAAACATAAAGCCAAGTACTCACAATCCTGTGGCATGCCATTATATCTAACAGTTTCAGAAGATTATAGTGTCAAAACATTTACTTAAACATAGAGCTCCCAAATCATGAGGAACTCGCAGATCATTGTTCATAAAAAAACATATTTAACATATTCATAAAGCAGGGTTTAGAAAAGACTTACTCTCAGAACTTAGATAAAAACCCTAAGCTCTTGATTAACACTATGGTTCGTACATACATGTGGCGATCCCTAAACACTCACCAGTTTGCTGAAAGCTTTAGATAAACTTCCCCCTTGCCTTTTGTTTGTAGACAATTCTATTAGGCTCGAAATTTCACAAACATACACAAGTCATTAACAGACAAAGCACATTAAAACTCATACATAAACACATGCAAGCCTAGGTTTGCACTTGCTAGTCTTTTGGCGAACCTAGTTTCCTTTGTTGCGAACCTTCATTAATTATTTCTAAACATCAGCACAATAGAGAAACAAAGTATTACCTTAAATCCTAAGAGTTATGTTCTAGGTTTTTATTTTTCTAGAAACTTGACAATAGGATAATCAATGAAGGAATTTGAGAGGATTTTATCATTCAAAAGAATATGAAATTTTAATGAAAAAAGCGTAATTTATAGGCACTAGATGTTTTGATGTTCTTAGGATACTCTAGTTGTACAAAAAGTAGGAAAGAGTTACGTGCATGAATGGTGTTGTGAAGAGAAAGTAAGTTCACTTCCTAATTTTGGTATTATTACCCTTTAACAACTCCTCCTTTGGACTTTTGGCCCAAAAAAGTGATTATAGCTCGCCAGGCCTACTAGCGATCCTCGTTCGCCAGACCCACTAGTGATCCCAGTTCATCAGGCCCTTTGGCGATCCCTGCTTTGCCATTCCTATTGGCGATCATAGTTCACTAAACCCACTAGTGACCCCATTTAGCCAGGCCTTCTAGTGAACCTCTATAACAGTCCATTTTTAGTGAAATCGAAATAGTGGTTTTGGGACCACCAATCTGACGAGTAAATTATTATTTTATTTTATTTTAATGTTCAAAAAAATATATAAAGGTCGTGTTAAAATTTCTTTAAGAAATTTTAATGTTTGTATGGTTAATTAAGTAAAAAAGGACTAAATCATAAAAAGGGTAAAAGTTAAGTTCTATTAGGTAAAAGGTTCAAATGGCTATGAAATCTTAAACTAAGGGACTTGAATGGTAAATAGACCAATTAAGTTGATAGTGGACATTATGGACATGGTTTTGAAGAAATTTTTATAATTTTTAAAGGTTAAAATGGTAATTTCGAAATTAAAACAAAAAACAAAAGAAAAAAAATTGGTATCATCTTTATTCATCTTCCCAAACCAATTTTAAAGGAGAAAAAAACACCATTGATGAGCATAAGTTTTTGCAAGCTTACAATCTATTGCTTGGTATGATTTTGAACCCCGATTTTAATAATTTTTATGTTTTTGAGTCCGTTTTAGCTTAATCTAGCTAGCCTGTGGGTCAATTTGTAAAAATGTTAAAGGTTGAGGGATAGGCCATGAATGTTCTTGAATGCTTTTCGATGTTAAATGGTAGATTATGAATCTTTGTTGAAAAATAAATAAGTTTTGTTAAGTGATTTTTGATGAATTTTAGAATTAGGGACTAATTTGTTAAAGGTATAAATTCTAGGGTTTTATTGTGATATGACGGTAAATATGAGTTGTTTCAAGGTTCCTTGGATGTATGGTTAACATGGAATTTGATTAAAATGGTTACATTTTAAGTTATAAGCTTAATGACTATATTTTGAAAAGTTAAAATGTTAGGGGCAAATTAGTAATTTTACATAAATATGAAATGTGGATTGAATTGAATGTTTAAGGTTAATTTAAGTATTTAATTGAATATAATTATCTATTTAGATCAAGATAAACCACGTACGAACCTAAATCGAGGCAAAGCTAAAGCTTCAAATTAGCTCGATTTAACTTCTACTGCCTTAGTCGTTGAGGTAAGTTCGTATGAACAGATATTATATTCATTTTATTTAATTGAATGATACTATGTTATTTATAATGCAATTGATTGATGCATAAACCTATCAATACTATGAAGAAATGACTAATATTTAGTCCCGATTTAACCCTTAGGAATTCTTAGGATACAAATGACATGTCATTAGGGATTTCATGTTTTAGGTGCTGGTCTTGAATGTCCTACCAATGGCTGAGGTCCTGCATTTGTTGTAGATACTCCACAGCTTGTGTGAGTAGCATCGTGTAGCTTACATTCTGACCCACAACTCATGTGAGCAAGCCCATTTCACAGCTCGTTTAAGCAATGATGAAAGGAAAGGAAATGTTATGGTTATATGTTTAGGCACACTTTGTGTGAGCTTTCCTGAGTATCTGATGAAATTCTAGATGGTTCAACGGGCAAGAAAAAGGATTGAAATGGTAAGTATTCAAATGGAATCAAGCATGATCTTATGGAAAGAATACATGAATTAATTTATGTATTTCATATGGAAAATAACTTATATTATGGTTAGTTCATTTGATTTATGTGCAAGTGTGCTAACTTGTGTATTGATGGTGATGTATAGGTTTATGCCAAGCTTATGGTTTGGATTATATTATGCTTATGCTTTATATTATGCAAATGAAATGGTAAGTTATGTTTTATTTTATACGAGCTTACTAAGTATTAATTGCTTACGCAGTTTCTTTTCTATGTTTTATAGATTATCGGAAGCTTGATCGATTTGGAAGCTTGTCAGAGATCTATCACACTATCCAGCATAAATATCAGTAGTTTTTGAATGTTTTGGACAAGGTTATAATGGCATATATAGGTTGAATTGTAATGGCAGTTTGTTGGATGTTTAGCTGGTGTGGAAATTAACTTAGTTGGTACCATTTGATGCCTTGCTAGATTGTGTCATTTTGGTTATCTTATGATGCATTTTTTGAATGACTCCTATTTATATATTTGAATTGGTATGATTATGGTCAAGTTGTGGCATGTTTTGGAAAGTATTGAACTAGTATTTGATGATTGAAATGTGGTAAAATTTACATGTATGAGTAAGTGTTGTTGAATGTATTTGAGGTGCATTTGAATGGCATATTGGTTAGTTGAATTGGGGTCTTGAAAATGACATATTTATATGTGTGTTTAAGTGAGATTTTGGTGCTTTGAAAGTGTGCATTATTGGCCTAAATGTTTATGCATGACATGGTTTCAAAATGGCTTGAATTTAGGTAAATTTGTGTCATATGATGATTTCCTTAGGTTGCAAGTCAGCGAGTTACACAGCTTGGCACACGGGAGTGTGGGGTAACTCATAGAGTTACATAGCTTGGCACACGGGCGTGTGACACGACTGTGTGACCCTACTTAGAGAGTTACATGGGTGAGGACATGGGTTGGACACGGTCGTGTGTATCTAGTTTGAAGGTTACACGGCTTGAGATATGGGCATGTGTCACATGGCTTGGCCATACGGCTGTGTGACCCTTGTTTCCAAATTTTTGTGATTCTTTCCTAGAATTTCCAAATGATTTCAAATTGGTCCCGAATCGCTTCTAAGGTATTTTTAGGGCCTCAATGGCTTAATTTAGGGATGGTATGTATGTATATATGATTGGTTTAAGAATTGATTATGTTATTGAATGGTATTAAGTTTAAATGTTTTCGATGTTACGGTAATGCTTCGTAACCCTAATCTGGCGATTGATACAGTTAGGGGTGTTACAACCCTAGTTTGCTAAGCTTATGTGCTCAAGCAAAATCCTCAACCTACATTAAAGTTAACCTCTCTCAATTTATTGATATCATCGATAATGTTTCAGGATAATTTACAGATAATCATGCATTGGAAATTCACACTAAAATCATATTAAACAATATAAGCAATCCAAATAGAGAATTTTTAAGCTTTAAAGGCATTAGGCATCTCCCTTAACTAAATAATTACTTGAAATTCAAACTCAATAAGAAATAACATCCTTACTAAATATTCACTCAAAGTAATCAAAATGTTTAAGGTTCAAGTAATATGCACCCAATAGTCAAACGAGAAACGTCATTACCATAGGCTTGCTTTTAAAATCAAATATTCACCATTATAAAATGAGATGACATACCAATTAAGAGGTCTTTACAGGGTTTTAATGGGCTTAGGTTAAGGGTTTGGAAAAGGTCAGAAAAATTGGTTATAATCGAGAAGTGAGTTGATAAGTTACCAAACTAGAAAAAAATCAGTTGCCGAATTAAAAGAAATTACATCAACAAGAATAATCACAAATGGAACTAAGCTTTTCAATAGAATATGAAAGTAATTATTCAAGCTCAATCAAATTTTGATAAAACCAAACTCTTTGATCGCATAATTAAAACAAAGATTCCAACTTCGAGAAGCTTGCTTCAATCCATAAATGGATCTTTGTAGCTTGCATATCTTTCTAGCATATTTTGGATCGACAAAACCTTCAGGTTGTGTTATGTACAAATCCTTTTCCAGTTTCCCATCAAGGAAAGTTGTTTTAACATCCATCAACTAGACTTAATAATCATGAAATACAACTATTACAAGTAATATCCATATGGATTAACAAGAGAAAAGGTTTTGTCATGGTCTACACCATGAACTTGTCGAAAACCTTTAGTGACTAATATCCCTTTGTATGTTTGTACATTACCTTCTATGTCAATTTTATTTTTGAAAACCCACTTGCACCCTATAGGTTTAACCCCTTCAGGTGGGTCAACCAAGATCTATACTTGGTTTTCTTATATGGAATCCATCTGAGACCTCATCGCCTCAAGCCATTTCTTAGAATCTATGCTCACCACTACTTCTTGATAACTCTTAGGCTCAACTTAATCCATAAGTAGAATATCACCATGTGTTGTAATGAGAAATCCATATCTCTCAGGTACATGGCTTTGTCTTAAATATCTTCGCAATAGTTGTGTTTCCAAAATAGTTGATTGTTCCACAACAACTTGTGGAACCTTTTGTTGTTCAATCTTTGGTTTAGGATCTATTGTTGTTATCAAATTTCTCCGATTTTTATTCTTCTACCACTTCCTTTTCTAGAGACAAACTCTCTTTCAAGGAAGACTCTTGTCCGAGCAACAAACACTTTGTGATAGGATGGAAGAAATATAATATCCTTTAGTTTCAATAAGATATCCCACAAAGATACACTTTTGAGATATTGTTTCGAGCTTAGTAGACGTCTGACGTTTAACATAAGCTTCACAACCCCAAATCATCATGAAAGACATACTAGTACACTTCCCAATCCACATCTCAAATGGTGTCTTTTGAACCGATTTAGATGGAACACCATTCAGTGTGAAAGCAGCTATTTCAAGTGCTTGTCCCTAAAGGAAGTAGGAAGATCAACATGACTCATCATTGATTGAACCATGTCTAAAAGTGTTCAATTTCTCTTTTCAGAAACTCCATTCCATTATGGAGTACCAAGAGGTGTAAGTTGTGAGACAATCCCACATTTCTTCAAAAATTCATCAAACTCTAAGCTTAAGTATTCTCCTCCTCGATCTGATCGAAGTGCCTTAATACTTTTACCTAGGTGGTTTGTTACTTCACTTTTAAATTCCTTGAACTTTTCAAGGGATTTATATTTATGGTGCATAAGATAAATATACCCATATCTACTGAAGTCATCAATGAAAGTAATGAAGTATTGAAAACCTCCTCTAGCTTATGTGTTCATTGGTCCACATGCATCACTATCTATTAAGTCCAATAAATCACTAGCTCGCTCACTTTTACTTTTAAAAGAAGTTTTAATCATTTTACCCAATAAGCAAGACTCACATATATCCAATTGTTTGAAAACAAAAGAGTCCAAAATTCCATCTTTATGCAGTTTTGATATGCACTTCTCACTTATATAGCCCAATCGACAATGCCAAAGATAATTTTGATTAGGGTCATTTATTTTTTATCTTTTAGTATTTATGTTATAAATGGGTCTATCTTGATCTAAAATGTAGAGGTCATTTACTAATTGTGTCGAACCATAGAAAACATTATTGAGATAAAATGAACAACAATTATTCTTAATAATTATCTCAAAACCATTTCTTTCTAAATAAGAAATTGAAATAATGTTTCTAGTCAAACTTGGCACAAAATAACAATCCTCCCAAATGAAATCAAGTCCACTTGGCATGTAAAACCCTATACCTGGCCTGGTCGCCAAGCCCGAATATGAGTTGCCATACCACCGTTTCATGCCATATACAACTAGTAAAATTTCATTCTAAACGGAGCGTCTTCCATTTTAGTATTCGTATAGGTTTTAAGTCAATTATACTTGTTAGTTATCAATATTACCTACTAACCATACATCAAATAGTCTTATAATAATTAAACATGCATAAGGTCTATTTAACAAAATCTCAAAACTGTCAATAGGTATCGATACTGACACTAGGGTATCAATACCACCTGAGAAAATGATACCAAACTTGCAATATGTTTCCTAATTAAAAGCCAAAGTCTTAAAAATTATTGGTACCTCTATGAAATATTGATATTTTAACCCCGAGTATCGATACTCGAGCAAAGGTTCGATACCAAATCTCTATTTTGACTCCTTGCACATTTCAAAACACAGAGGTAGCAATTTTAAAACCTGATTATTTGTACCTCTACTCTAGACCTCAAAAATGCAGCATACATAAGTAATTAATCCATTCCAATTTAGTTCCTAAACATCATACATCAATTACTTCAAAAAATGATCATTCAATGACCTAATTAATAGTTCAATATCACAAAATCATGTTCGAGCAAGTACCATCAATCCATCCTCAAGTTCATGTACCCAAGTATAACAATAACATGTAATCCTTATAAACCAAACCAAAAACATTCTTATGTTTTCCTTTATGTGTTTATTCATGAACCGATAATATTTTATAAACACATATGAATTATAAGTATATGGATATAATCCAAGTTTGATTCATTTTTCCTTATATTACAAGTTCTTACTTAAGTGATTAACTTTAAACATAGTGATTTTTATAAGGAATAACATGAAATATGCAAAACTGACAAACTTATATAGAGTTCACCAAATTTATTGCGAAGTGACAGGGTTGTCGATCTGTGCAAAGTGCAAACTTTACAATTGGCAAACTACTATCTACAAACCCTTAATAAATTTTAATATTCAGGAAAGAAGAAAACCATATGAACCGAGTTCGAAGTATCTAAAAACATAGGGTAGTTCGCGAAACATACTCTGTGTAAAGAGTCATACATTATGAAGCCTTGGAATGTGCGAGCTACACTAGGAGCGAACCCTGATGTTGGGTAGTGTAAATTGATTATGTAAATTTGGAATACCACCTAATTACAAGTTGTTTAAAGTGTTTTGATGTAAGTACTCATATGATATTCCACTATGTAACACCTCAACCTTGGCAGGTTCAGGGTTTGGCGTATAGTCCTAAGATAGTATGATTGGTTGAGTAGGCTTCGCCCAAGTGCCTCTTTCAACGAATAGAGTGGGCGTATATAGTTATGTGGTTAAGTTAATAAAGGTTCCTTGCCAGATGACTATATTAGTTGGAATAAGACCAACAGACATAAAAAATGGTATCGAGAGTTTGAGTTAGCGCCAGGGTTATGGTGCATTTGATTAATTATGGTATTGTGCAAGTTAAGTTGTAAGGTAAGTTAGTCAGGAACCAACTGAATCTGAACCAGAATAGTTTAAAGATAAAGGAATACTCAATTAGGTTTTTTGGAAGTTTTAGACTTTCGATATGATAATTCAGTGATGATGTGACATTTTTCAACTTCCAATAAGGACTTAGATTACAATAATAGATATTCAAGTTGGGAAAAAGGAGAGTTATTTTCTTCTTTCTTCTAAGATAAGGTTATCTAAGGCTTGAGCTTCCAAAAGCATTTCTCTAAGCTGAGATCTCAAATTTTACCAGTGATTGCTCCATGTCAAGGTAAGTTTTATCACCCTGCATGTTGTGCTATGTAAGAGTACATCTGAATGAGTGCATGTACAGTCACATTAAGGAGTAAGGCTTCATATGGGATTCATTTGGGTTTGAAATGATAATTTGGTTACTCGAATAAGCTTTAATGGTGTTCCTCTATTTTATATGTAGTGATTGCTGTAGTATCTTGATGAAGGTTGGATTTGGAGTTCAAATTACTATTTGTGGTTGTTAGGTGAGTCTTCATACTAACTCCTACGTGTATATCATTTATGCTAGACATTTGACAAGTTAAGTATGTGATAAGCATTCTAATGATGAAGTATGATTATATGAGAGGAAATGGTATACATAAGATGAGATGTGAGTTAGTTGGGTGTTATTAATGAATAAAAGTGTGAAGTCTTAAATGGTGTTAATACATGAAGAGTTTGTCAAGGTGAGTCTGTTTCTGTTCACTGCAGTGTAGTGTAAAGGAGTCTGTCGGGACTTTAAACATGATCTCTAAAAGGAAAAGTCCATGGCCATGACACCATATTATGTAATACCATAGTTGCGTTATGGTGTCATATGAAAAGAACTAAAGGAAGGTGATTGCCCAATGGGGTTCTTTACATGTCCTAGGACGATGATGAAGGAACATCTTTATGGCAAATCATGAAGGGATGGCCTTTGTGTCAAACCCTACAATGATAGCCTTTCTGTCATATTAGGAAAGAAAGCCTTTATGGAAAAATATGAAATCAATGCCTTTATGACAAACTCTGCAAGGAACGCCTTCGTGGCACACTTTGAAGAACCACCCTTGTAGTGAAAAATGAATCAATAGCTTGTATGGAAAATTCTAACATGATGACCTTCGTGGCGAAAGCCTGAAAGAACAACGTACATGGCAAAGTCTGAAAGCTGTACCCTTGTGGCATATCCAAATAAGGCTTGCAATGGCGTAACGTAAAGGAATTATTCTTGGTAGATTCTGTATTAAATTGCTTTGGCACGTTCAGTATGGCTTTTAAGTGTGATTAGAAAGATTAGTAAGGCACAATGTTTCTATGGGCTACGATAAAGTGTTATACAAAGCTGTGATTTAGACGAGAACAATGAAGTGATGAGATATTGAAGAAGTAATGGGTAAATGTAAAAGAAGAGTATTTTGAGCAAAGACTTTTCTAGCTATATAACAAAAGCAATGTACCCGTTATGTATGGATGATGAAACATGGATTGTGGAATGACAACTTGAAGTTACGTATACAAGAGTGACGGTGATTCGATTGTATGGATCTCTGTAAAGGAAATGGGTAAAGACTTATGAAATATCAGATTAAAAGAGATAAGTGGTGTATCGAAGATGTTGATGGGTAAAAAATGAGCTTTGAGCAAGGTATAGTACCTGCCTTGTAAATGAGAATAGAAATTGAGGGAGTATTCGCTAGTGATTAAGTTGAAGGTTCAAAATGATATGATCATCTAAATAGGTTACCAGTTGAGATGTGCAAAAATGACACAGGTAAATGATGTTTTCTGCACTAAGTTCTTATGAACTTATATGGGTGTGTGTTTTGTTACAGGCGAATTAATACGAGTCTGCGCCAGGAGGAATGATACTAGAGCTACACCCAAAGAGTGGCGTATTAGGCTGTTATGCATACAGAGCAAGTTGGGCGATGTCTTCAAAGACTAAGATACTCCTTAGAAATTCACTCGGGATATTTGTTATAAATTAAGGGTCCATTTTGGATACCATTGTAGTTTAATTACCTTGTGTTGTATCTGTATTTACTTCATGTACTTATTTATGTATGTTAGTTTGAAATTTGTAAGTTGTAATTATTTTTAAATTGTATAAGTAAATTAATGATAGCTCAAAAGGATCAACTCGAGAACACCGATAGGGAAGTTGAATAAGCCTTTGAGATGTTGTGGTGGAAGCAATAAAAATTGTGCAACAAAAAACAGAAAGGTTTATAGTGGTTCGGCCCCAATTTCCTACTTCATTACCTTATATTACCACACCTAAGGATTTATGAAATTCAATAAATTGGTAACCTTTGAGGACAAGTTTTAACGTTACAACTCCCTTAAGATTTATGCTCAAAATCTTAAGATTACACTCCCCTAAGGTTTCTACCCAAACCTAAAGAATTAACCCTGTCTCAAAGAGAACAAATAAGCAAACTAAGAAGTAATCCTTACAAGATCAAAATGTTTGCCAATTAAGCATTGATACAAAGAAGAACACTTGAGCTAAATGAATACAATGAAAGCTCATAAGTGTTCGCAAGAAAAGGTATGAAAGAATTAAGCTCTTAGGTTGTTTTTATTGATCTTTAAGCTTTGCACATATCTCTTGTTGTTGTGGGACTTTTGGAATATGATATTTACACTCTCTAATTGATTTCCAATCGTTCTGGTTGTTAACAAATTGGATATAGCCATTGGGATGGAAATACTAGTTCATTAAATTCACCTGCAACATTGAGTATCGATATTTTTTGTAATTAATGCATATTTCAGTGACCGTTGTAGCAGAGATATCGATACCTGGTAAAAGGTATCAATAATTTTTGAAAAGGTATCAATACTTTTGTCATTGTTTGAAAATTCATGAAAACAGAATGTCAATTTAGTATTGATTTTAGAATGGGTATCCATATCTTCAAAACTACTGATACCATGCCAAAAAGTAGCAATATTGACTTGTTTAAAAATAATTTTAACATGATTGAAAATGTTTGATTTAATTGAAACCATTTCAACTTGATTTTATCAATTTGTTCAACTTAAATTTTATTCAAAAACACTTTTATTTGTTATATCAAAACATTTTATCAAATAAGGCTTAGTGTAACAATTAAGCTAGTGTCGTATTCGTGTGGTAATACCCAAGATCCGGATTCGATTAATCGGGTCAAGTTTAGGGCGTTACACACTGCACATTAGTAACTTAAGCATACTTAATGTTTTAACTTTTGGTGTGTTGGAGGATAGATTGAGATTAAATGGAGAGTCACTTAGGTGGCCAATGTGGAGTTCCATAGATCAGGTTTGGTGACCGGACGAGTATGGGATGTTACATTACATATGTCATAACTAAATCCAACCTTGATCACATATATTAACACAACCAAATGACATTGATCAAGTATGGATGTGTAGCATGAAAATTACATGCAATATGATCCAAACATGTCTATTTTCAACTAGTCCTCCTTAAACCTTAGTGAGATCAAACCTTACCAAAGTCAGAGTGTGAATAAGCCAAATAAACTTTATTTTTTGCAAAAAATAAACTTAATATCCGTAAACTAAAATAGCTGAAAATGTGTCTATAACATAAAAGCATTTAAAATTACAAACTCCCACTAAAATTAACTATCTTGGAATGACATTACACCCATACGAACAGTGTGCTCTTATAAAACCTTGGGTATAGTCCCTTAGTAAGCGGGTCCGCAATCATGGAGTTTGTCCCAATATGTTTTATAGGCACCTAACCACTCTAAACTTTCACTTTAACAACCAAAAACTTAAAGTCTATATGCTTTGACTTTGATGTGATCATGTTGTCATTAGAATAAATGACTATAAATTATTATCACAATTTGCACCCTAGTGACAAAATTTCGCATCAATATTCCATCAAAATCAGAGTTTATATACTAAATGATATCTAACTTATCAAACCTTCGATATTTGAGCATGTAACCTGTTATTTTCTAAGGATACCTTATAACCCATTTGGTTGTTATCCAATGGTCCAAATCAGGGTTGATTAAATATATGCCTAACATCCCAACAGTGTACACAATATTCGAATGCATACAAACTTGAACATACATTTGATTTCCCATTGCTAAAATGCAAAAATCTTATACATTTTTGTAATCTCAAAATCATTCTTAGGGCGTTGATTGATACTATTCTTACTCCTACTAAACTTGTGATATATACAATCATTAACCAAGTCATCTTGAAACAAATGAGATAATTGATCTGTCGTAATTCGATGTAGCAGATTAAATGGGTTTTTACATTTAAGGAACTTGAATACAAACAATTTTTGTTATGTTTTAAGTTTCTTTAGTTTTACTTACATCCAATAAAATGTGCACAATAAGTCTTTTTATTTACCTTAAAGTCCGAATGAGGCCTAAAGGAGAGCAAACATACTTTGTGAGTGTACAGGAGACCATTAAAAGGCATTTTGGACCAATACTGGACGTTATGTCGCAACATGGAAGATCCAATGTCGCAACATAGAGAATAAACTGAAGAAAGTAAGAAACTACCTTCAAGGTCGCGACACAGGCTGAGGGTGTCACGACATACCCCTAAAGATGGATGTAGAGTAGCATTCTGGTTGCTATGTTGCAACACAAGCCCTGGTGTGTCCGACATCGAGTCTATGATGAGAATTAAACACAAAGCAGAGGCGATTTGGTTTGCACAATCGATCTTAAAGCTCGAGAATGTCAACTAACCTACGGTTAAGGACGACAACTACTTGAAGGCTATAAATAGGCTCCTTTAGCACACATTAGGGGAACATTCCATTAGCTTAGATTCTCTCTTTAGGTTTAAGTTTTGTTTTCTTATTTTCTTGTTTTCTTTAGGTTTTCATAGTTTTAGTTTATTTGTTCTTTATTTTTTTCAAGAGTTCTGAGTTATAAAAAAGATCAACTGTTGTGGATTCATACTAATTATCAATATCAACCAGGCTTTTGTTAAACACTATATTTCAATATATTCCCTATGCTTAACTCTTCCATCTATTCTACGTTATTTATGAAAGCCATGAGGAACTAATCCTTCTATAGGGGTTTAGCGAGTGGAAACATGATCTTTTAAGTGTTTTGTAGGGTTATTCAATGGATCAACTGTTTGGGAAAGGAAGATCGTGACAAGAACCCTAGGCCTCACAACCTTGGGAAGTCATCAAAGTAAGAATTAACCCAAAATTGGTATTGCCCATTCGTGAGCACATTTACCCCAAGCCAGTCTAGACTGTGAGGTAGGAAGATAACTAGTTCTTACTTACTCGTTATGTTATTGGAAGATCAGAAGGTCCTGCTAGGGTGGCAACTAGTTAGTTGAAAAAGAACCTGAGACGACAATTGATTGAGATTGCTGAAGTGAGCTAATCACCCATATTTAGATTTGATTCACTTCATTCCTCTCTATCTCTTGCAATTTTAATTATTTTATGTTATTTTATTAATTTAAAAACCCTAAAACAATATTTATTATCTTACTCTCATACTATAACTAACTTAAAGTATTAATTAGGTCCTTAATTGTTTAAGTTAAGATTGATTTAGTATTCTCCTCCCTTGGGTATGATCCTCGTAGTACTCGCCTACTTCTTTGTAAAATTTATATTACAACTCAACCCGTATACTTATGGATACCACCTCATAACTCTATATTTTATATCAGTATTCACACTGTAGATGTTAGTATGTCCGGAGGTGATCAATAATCACTTGGTAAATATTGTAATACCATGTGATTTCAGATACATGGTTTCATTATAGGATGCAACTATTTCTAGCAAATAAAGGTTGTCATAATTATTTAAATAAATAGTTCTAACAACATTCGAATTTAAAGACAAACTAAAAATGATTGTTTTTGAATAAAAGACAATATCCAAATTTTTCCAACAAAGAAACAAAAACTAAATTCTGTCTAAAAGATGGTACAACAAAAGTGTCTTTTAAATAAAAAAAATAAGAGTTCCTAATAACAACCTAAAATGCCCGATTGATTCCATTTCCATCGATTTTCCATCGCTCATGAAGATGTGTTTTTCACCATCACTTGGCTTTTACCACCAAGTGTTTCTAGGTGCTGAAGCTAAATTAACCTTAGAATAGGCCAAAGTAAGAATTATACCTTTCTTTGCACGCCAAGCGTGATATTTGGCACATTCATTCTTCCCGTGTCCAAACTCGTTAAAAAAAAACAACTCTCTGTAACTTGTTGTTTCTTTTGAGTTGGACCCTTAGCAGTTTCATTCTGATTTTTTTATTGCCCTCGTTTTTATAGGCATTGGTCAAATGGACACTTTTAGACATATCATGCTTAAACCTTTCTTCCTTTTGTACACAATGAGAAATGACCTCATCTAGAGTCTATTTCTCCTTTTGACAGTTGTAACCAATTTTAAATTGGTTAAATTGTGCAGGAAGCAATACCAAAACCATAAAAAAAATCAATCCTTCAAAAAGTGTAAAGTCGAAACTATATAGGGTTTTTCTATATATTTTTACCACCTTTTTACTTAATAAATATGTTAATCTTGAGTAATTATTATTAAAATAAGTGAATTTTATTTAATTATTAATATTGGACATGAATTTATAGAATATGTGAAATTATGCTTAATTACATTATTTTTGTACATATTTTATATTATTTCATGTTAATTTATTAATATGTGATTTTTCACTATGTAGGAGGACCATTGAAGATGTGATTAATATGAATGAAACATAGACATGAACAAATCAATTCATGTGGACGGCAAGACCATGCAAACTGGTCACGAGGTTGATAATTTGACCTAGTAAAAGATGTATTAAAAGATGGACGTGTCTGAGTAATTATTGGACTAGGAAACTGTCCAACAAGGGGGAGTTAAAGCCCAATTTTCACACAAGTAGATGGCTGCCCAAAAGCAAGCTTTGGGGTATTTAATTGAAGGTCCTTATAGTTGGAAAATAATTAGAAATTAGCCAAACAAATTTGCTATTGAAACCGTCCATCCTATGGCTGTTAATAGCCTTGGCTTGAATTCAAAATAAGGATACTAAGTCATCCCCTCTTCCATGAACTGTGGATGGCCATATCTGAGAGAAAAGGAAGCAATTTAAATTCTATTTTTAGCAAACTCTACCCCTTAACTTCACCTATAAGTACCATACAAATCCTACTTCTCAATTCATCCCTCATCCCTCAAAACTCATCTCCCATTCATTCTCTCATTCATCATTCTATCTCATTTCCCTTTTCCTTTCCCTTGCATAGCCACCATCTTCTTTTCCATCCTTTAGCTAACATAAGCTTTGTCAAAATTATTCTTTGGTTGGCCACCTTAAAACCTTTAGCAAAGAAGCATCGATCAGAATAGAGGAGCGCATCAATCAGAATAGATCCAAAAGGCTGCTGTTGAGTAGAGTTTACTCTTTCGTCTTGTTATTTATTTTAATTATGTTTACTTTGAGTTTATTGATTTTGACATCAACTATGATTATTTAAATCCTATTTTCTAGGATGAATATGTTAATTTAATAAGCTTTATTTTATTCATGTTTAATATGTTTGGGCCTCAGTCGATCATGTTTTCAATTAATATCATGATGCAT
>JABFAF010278611.1:0-12080 GCA_013677275.1 Gossypium schwendimanii | reverse complement strand
AGAAGGTTGTAGCTTCAATTCTTTGATGAATGGATTAGGTTGCATTAGTAGTAGATGACTGCTATCATTCCTTAAATCTTGAATGAATCTACTTTTGACAGCTACTTATATATGTATATATAGTTATAAATTAGAGTCACTCCAAAGTGGGTGTAGTATGGAATGTTAAAAAGGGATCACTCCAATACAAGCGTTAGAAAAATCAATTTGTCCAAAGGCTGTCGTTGCATGAGTGTGTGTCAGTGTATTTATGTACTTCTTGGAGATTTATTGCACCCCATTGTTACTTTTCAAGAAAAAGGGTACAGTAATGCAACGATATCCCTTATTCCAAAAAAAATTGTATATATATAATATATAAATACTTAGTTTTGTACAATAAATGTTGTAATGGTAGACAGAACTTAGGGTTTGAAGCATGATGCTAGCATTAATGAAGTTGCAACCTTAATCATTCATGCATATGAATTTTCGATGAAATATTATTTCATCTAAATATGACTCATCCAATGGGAATTTAGAAGGTTAAAGTTGCTAGAATGATAATTTGCCTTAGTAAAATTTTTGTAGCCTTGCTAGTTTTTGTTTTACTTGAGGACAAGTAAAAACTCAAGTTTGAGAGTGTGATAGCACTAGAAAGAACATAGGTTTACCCCCTTACTTATTAGTTAAATTGTTCCCATTTAGTTATCCTTAGCATATATTTTAGCATTTTCAGTTTAGTAAATTGCATTTTATAACTTAGTGAATCCTAGCCTATTTTATCCTTAATTTTGCTATATGTTTACATTAATGTTGCTGCATAAGTGAATTCCAGATTGCGTCTAGAATTGTCGCCGCACCTGACAGTTGTCTGAATAAGAATTAAATTTACATGAGCTATCCAGTCTGGTATAACCAACCTGTATGTACAAGGACAGAATAATTTTGAGGAAAGGACATCTGTAGTGTTGGAGGATGACATAAAAGGTGGGCGCGAGAAGAAAAAGGGGTATTTTCTCTTTTTTTTCCTGATCATCATCTTCATATCCAATCTAGAAGCTTGTGGCAGTGGTAGCCTAAGCCTCTCATGGGTGAGCCAACGTGAAAACCAGATGCAGACTAGCTTCTGACGAGAAGACCTAAGTCCGAGACAAGACGGAATAGAGAGGTTCAGTTGAGTTATTTAAGAATAGTATTCTCCACTCGATTCTTTCTTATTTCTTTATGAATGCTAGTGATTATTCTATGTTTTTTTTTTGTATGGAAGTACACATGAATTCTTGATTAAATTTGATCTTATTATATATTGCTTTTTATTTTTAATCTTGGGGTTTGAATGTTTTTTAACATGGAAGTGTTATTGCAGTCACTAACACTAGAAAGTACAGTGACAGTTGGAGCTAACAAGCATTACAATGAAAGTTGAGTGAGGATTAGAGGAATTTAGTCCACTTGTTCTTAATAGTACCGTATTCCTATTATCGAAAGGTAAGGTTAGTATGCATGTTTAAGTCTCAGATTAAATAGGGGAGTGATGCTGAGTAAGATATATATTGAACTTTATTGCTTCAATAATCACCTATCCTTTTATACCTTGTGAGCACTTAGTATTCTGTTGAAGATTCATGTTGGGGATCCCAGTTTTTTATTATCATATTTTATTTTATTATTTTCAAATTATTGCATCGACAACTATTCTCACAATTTATCTCGTTTCCATCTTGTTGTTGCATTGACATTAATAGACAAAAGACTACCATCCTTGTGGGATCGATATTCTATATACTCATATTTGTCTACTATACTTGCATCGACAATATATGCTTGCACATAATTACTGTGACATTAAAGTACCGATCAGCCATTCACTCGTACTAATAATCGTTTAACATTTGGCCATCATTCTAACTTAAGTAGAACTCCGTCGGGAGTTACTTAACTAGAAGATCCCGAGTGTATAACCATCAACTTAACTCCTATCTCATCAAGCACCACAAATGAGTCATCGTGGGACAATCTCATCAAGTAGCATGCTTTGACTAGTTGTCCTCTTTTGAAGATAGAATTTATTGACCTATCGCATGATAATGCCTACCACAAGGGTCAATCCAATTATCATTTGATCATAAGGAAATTTTTCTTTCTTTTAGGAAATCTCCTCAGGGAAATCCACATTACAATCCTACTGTGGGGTTGCGCACTTGTTAGGCCATCACAAGAGACAATTGATGGAGGTTATAGGTCTTGTTTAGGGACCTTCTCCCACTCAATATTTTAAAAACATGCAATGTTTTTAATTTATGGTTTTAAATTTTTGGTTTGAATCATCAATGATTAATATATGCATGATAAGTAAATGTGACATTCTTTCCTAAACTATATGGCCTGCTTATCTCATATATGCACGACATCTTATGATAATTTTATAATATTCACATTCATTTATTCAAAAAATCAACTATTTTGATTCTCCACAAATTTTCTTTTAAGGAAAACATCAAAGAAATAAATGTGAATCGTGCACCAAGTAAGGTCCTAGGAAAGGGAGGAGAGTCATATTTGACCACTTAGAAACCAAGCCTTTCCTTGCAAGAGCCAATCCTAAACATGCACCTTCTCATTACCACACTTCTCACAGTAATCAAATAACCTAAAAAAGTTAATGAAATAATACAATACATGTATTTTCTCGTTACCACACTTCTTATCTTTAATCGATCAACTGTGGATCATATCATACATATATATCACAATTGGGTAATTAAAATAAAATTGTCAGCCAAGGTTTTCATAGTTTCATTTCTTGAAAGTAAATGAAAAAAATATATATATAGTTTTTCACTACAAGGCATTCTTGTGTCTTCAACCGTCATTGCTCCATCTTCTCCTCATCATGAACTCTTTTTGGGAAAATTTACATTTAAGTCCTATGTTCATTTTCAGCTCATAATAATTCTATATAAAAAATAACTATATATGGAGAAGATAGTCCACGGTCTATTTCCTAATAACCATAACCATAGAAAACAATAACAATTATATAAAAATATATAATATCACATTCATTCTCATATATTCCCCTAAACAAACGAATAATTACAACAATGTCACATATTATCAAATATCAATCAAACAAGATGAAGAGAGAGATTTGGTCTCGGTTTACATTATAAACATAGCATAACCTAGCTCTGATACTAATTTTGTACAACATACCCAGCCTAGACGTTACGATCTGATTATGGAGGTCACATTGCTAGAAATAGAGAAATTTGTTTATTTTGAAGAAAAACCATTTTTTAGTGAGTTGAAGGTTTCACTGTCTCATTATTTTATATATCATTTTAATCATGTCAAAATAATTTTTAATGAAAACCTCAAACTTAATTTGCGATGACAATTACTTGAAAACTTATCGTTTAGTTTTAGTCACTTTAGGTAGGATTATTAACCATTTGAGCTTTGGAAAATGAGCCATTTTAGTCCTAATGAACTAAACGAATCATAAGTTGTCCCAAAACTTACAACCATAATAAAGTCTAAAATGTCCAATTAAAACAAACAAAATAAAACCATATAATATTGTGTTGAAAATGTGCCCGAGTCTTCCGTGACACCGTCCATTGCTAAGCTGGAGGGTTACTTGAAACAAAATATACAAGAACATGAGCTAATAGCCCAGTGAGCGGTTTGGCCCATAGTCCAAGTTCATACATTTAATATACATTAAATATATAGTAGAATATCACATAATGCATTTGTTCCAAATGTTTCATATCATATCAAAATCCTTACAGCTTATAGCTTATCATACTGTAGCGTAACATGCTAGATCATATTTGGCGTATCTTATCAAACCATAACATGCATATCAAAAGCGTACCCCATCCGCTACACACCATCTCCATCTAACCAATCACACCATATTTTACTACAAGAGTCCATCCATCCAATCACACCAATATGCGGCAAGATGTCACTTATATATCTGCAGTGGAGCTGCCAAACATATAGTGTTACAATCTAGCTGCCATATTTGCAATATGTACTACCATAAACACTACCATTGTCATACATATCCCACCCCAACACATGCATATCATACACATACCTTATACATATCATAATCTCAAACAGATGTCATATTCACATATAGCATATGTTACATGTCATGTTCATATAAATAACTTATTTAATACATAATAAAACCATTAGTTTTCTCCTAGTTTAACATATTTACCATGCTTTTAGAGTTATTAGCATGGACTTAAAATGCAAAACTTACAATTTTTCGACCCTCGTAACGTCCTTGGACCCAAGTGTCATTTCCTTTAAACAACCCTTAATTGGGCCCTAAAATTTACCTAAAAGGCCCACATATCCCAAAGCCCAACCCATCTGGGCTCGTCTGAGCCACCCACACAGTTTGTAAATATTCACACAATTGTGTGTCCCACACAACCTAGCTACACGGGCTACACAATCTCACATGGCCGTGTACTACACACGACCACCACACACGGTCTGCAAAAATCCCACACAGTTGTGTGCTGCACACGACCACCACACACGACCGTGTGAAAATTCAGTGTTTTGTAAAAGCCCCTATTTTACAGTTTTAGTCGTGTTTTAACAAATTTTTGGGTTGTTTCCACCCACCTAATTACTTATTTGCTACTCCACTATCGGGAACCCACAAACCTACAATTTCCAGCAAGACTTACTAATCAATTCATCAAAAACCAACCAACTAACACTCCTAACAACTTAAAATCTCAGCCTTACGAAAAGACTTTAGCACACTTACCACTCTATAAACAATGATCAAATTGAAACCTACTCTGATGGAGGAGTTGGATTCTCATCCCTTTCACCTAATCAAACACCATAAAGAATTACTAATCAAATACTTCGAAACCAATTCAACCACCTTGATTCAAAACTGAAAGAAACTTACTACAGAAAAAGAAGACAACAAAATAACACTTACTCTGTAGCCAAAGTTTAATCCACGTGAAGAACAATCAATACTTTTCTAATTCTCAAGATAACAAAGATGAGCAAATGAGGAATCAAAAGAAAGAATTTTGGAGTGGCAAATTAGCAGCAAAAGAAAAAGAACGTGAAACCCAAAAAGAAGGGTTTAAGGTGGTTACAAAAGGAATAAAAATAAGATACTTTTGATTTAATTAAAATCTAATTAAATCTAATAATAATCTTAATCCTCATCCAAATCCCCATATGCTAAAAACTTTTAAAATTTAAGCAAAACTTTAATTCTGAATAAGCCCCACGCAAAAGAAAAATATTCCACAATTCGTACCAATTAGGACTCGAACACAGGACCCAAAACGAACACCTAAGGCACTTAACCACCAAACTAAGTCAATTTATCTTACAAACAAGCACATTAAAAAATCTAATAATTTGGGGCATTACAAATTTTTAGGAAAAATGAAAATTTTGGATTGAAAACAATTTTCTAGCACAACGAAAAATTAAAATTTGAAAATCGACTTGGTTTGTGATATTTATAGCACTAAACTCTAATCGTATTCATACTTGTATTTTTTGCTTACCGGATGTTCGCTGTTCTCGACTTTCAACCAAATGATCTTCTCCACTATTCTTGCACCACAAAATTCTTCGTGTGTGGGCTCGAACCAATTGAATCGAAATACAAAACTAGAAAAAGTTTTCTCTCTTTTATTTGGGGTGAAAAGGAAAATTCTCTCTTCTTTAATAGAAACTGGTAGAATTGTTATTCTGGAAAAATATATTTAATAGTTGAGAATAAATTCTTTCTATTTTTGGGCAAAACAATAATCTCTAAAAGTTGTTTTTCATGCCCTACCAGTGTCATCTATTTATAAGAAGAGAAAGTAGAATCCTTGTTAAGTTGTAGTGATTTATTTCAAATGGAAAAACAAATTAATACTTAGAGTAGGAGTGGGGTGGACGGCACACCCTAGTATTCCTACTAGGGTTGCTGTAATTGTTGACCCCTTCATGTTATATGAGGAGTTTTAGGCCTTTCTCACATTGGATCCAATTACGAGTACTTCCCAAGCGTTTTGGTCTAGTACTCTATAATGTGATCCAACTCGATTCAGTTTTTCTATTTCACAAAATAAACTTTAATATTCTATATTAAACAATTTTCTCATCCATATTTTACTCCTAGTAAAATTTTAACAATATTACTCCCAATAAAACTTTGACGATTTAACCGTTGGTAAAATTTCGATAAAATATGTTTTATATTTAACAACTCAACATGTTCACTGTGACCAAATGATATATTTTCATTTTCAGGCTTCAAAACAGCTCAAAAACACAAACTCATGCTTTCAATTATTTTTAAGTAATCCATATAGAATTGCAAATGAATCATTTCCATTTTATTTCCATTTTGGAAGCCTACATTCATGTCCAAATGATTTCATTTTTTCGTTTCGGTAAAAACCTTAATTTTTCGTGAATGTTCCTAATTTCTCTTTTTATATTCATTTCATTCATTTCTATTTAAACAAGCAATTCATTTATAGTTTCAACGAGCTAGTAGAAGGACCGATTTGACATATGTAATTAGGGCTCAAATGATTTATAATTAAGTTTCATCTTTTTGCCTATTAATTATAAACTCATTTAGTCATGAAGTCATTCCTATATTTAGTATCGTGATTGAGCTCTCCCTAACAACATACCAATATGAAAAGAGCTACCCAGTGCTCGTTTAATGACATTGTAATAAGTGTGTTACCCTCATAGGATATCCTTGATCTCTTTTGAATAATATTCGTTCTCCCAATATGATCCTATTTTATCTCATTGTAATAATTACATCTTCCTTTCATGAAAAGTCAATTACTATCGTATAGTAATTAAGTTATTCATCACAAAGACGAAAGACCCATGGCCATGTTTATTTTTCTTAACCATGTAATGCCAATGAGAGGATACCATTTACCTATGTCCTGGGCCATGAGTTCCACTACTGTGAATGATGCTACGTACTATAGAAGTCTTACACCCAATGCACCATCAACTCAAGATTTAGATATGCCACACTATGAATGTCAAAAGTGAATAAATCCATAAATAAATTCTAGATCTATTCTACTTGGGTCTAGTCTAATGTACTGTAAATCCAGTCAGTTATATCTATTTCTCTATTTTCTGGGAGTTATTTGCTCTGATGCCTAAGACAAACCATCTCCCCAATTGGACTTTATAGACAACATATTAGTCTTTCAATCGGTTTGCTCATTTCCTATTACACTAAGGACGTGTTTAGGTTCGTCTACTAATATAAGTTAACTTTTTGTATTACGATCAAACCACATAATATAGCTTAATATTAGTTAAACATTAGACAACTAGTGAGCAACATGTGCTTCCATTTTACTTTGCATGAAAAAAATATGTGAAGACAATATACAAAGTATTAATGTAATTTATGAATAATTTTATTAACCAATTTGTTCGAAAACAATTACAAGTGTACTTGACGAAAATACTACACTTAAGGCACTAGATCCAACCTGTAAGTGGTCTTCATTGTTTTCATTTTAGGACTGTTTGAGATGTTGCGATTTCCATGATTCGATGTCATGATACCCATTCCTTTGGTGATGTTTTCACTTAAGTTTGGGCCACCAACAAGCTCCTACAACTCAATCAACCATTAGGGTCCCCAATGGCATAATTATCCAATTTGGATCACAAAAATGAGGAAAAAGAGGTATTTACACTTATTCAGCTGAAAAAACTAAAATTAAGCTAAACTGCTAAAAAGACACTTAAATTGCTTAAAAACAATCTCGTTCAGTGACATGTGAGCGTAATTTGACACATCAAATTCTTTGGCAAAAGCCAACTTTCTACTACCAATGAATTGTCAGTCATCCCACTCCAGAATTCTCTAGCACCCACTTCGGTATTTCCTTCATCGGATCGCCCTGAAGCACATTTGGAACTTGAACAAGAGGAGGAGTTGGCAGATGAGTAAGGTTATTCTATGGTTGTGGAGGTGCTGCTGGAGCAACACCCATAAATCAGTTAAACAATTGCCCAATCATTTCTACCAATGCATCTTGTGCATAGATCCCGGCAACCCTTCTACTCTCGGAGGGAACCAGACCACTAGATTGGTGGAGAGGGACATTACTTTCTATCTCCTTATCTATCGCGTCTCTCAATTTGTCTGAAGGACTAAGCCAGAATAATGTAACATGCATATTGAGGCCTAATTTCATAATTTGATATCTGATAATCGGCTAAATTGGAACTCTAATACCACTAATTGTAACACTCTTAAGTATGTTCGGATGATCAAAAAATCGAGGTGGAAACCTAAATAACTGACTATGTTAACGACTAAAGTTTACAAAATTTTTCATACAAATACAATTCCAATATTACAGGTAAATACTTCCAATCAGCACGTTTATATTTTTACATAATATAATCCACCAACTTAATTACAACCCAACTGGATTTAACAATGTTCAACAAAATAAGGTTAATACAACTTGAACAAATATAAACCACCCCTACATATACATGTTACAATCAAAATAGATATAGGCTTACAAAAGGCCTAAAGATTCTGGTTGCGTCCCTCTTGGAAGTCCAAGAAATAATTCTTTTAATATACTTGAAAGTCAAGAAAAGAATATAGGGTAAGTTCGTTTAAAACTTAGCGAGTTCCTAGTTTAACCATTGAATTAGAAGTACACGATGCATAATAAAATCAATATAACATCTCTACATTTTGATATTTAGTACAACTCGCATAATGCTATAGCTTGCACCGTCATACAACTCGTATAACCATACAACTTGCATAGATTTAGTTCACATAATCATTTAGGTCGCACAGATACAGTTCACATAATCATTCAACTTGCACAAATACAGTTAGCAGAATCATATAGCTCGCATTGAAACAACTCATTTAATCCTATAGCTTGCAAGATTAGACTCTTCATAGAGTTGCTCACAATGACACTTGGTAGGGTTAGTATTGTAGTTAACTCACTGTGCTACAACTTACACATAAAGCGAACAACGAAGTGCGACTAGTCTTGGGACCAAATATATGGCAGATAGTCCCACGGACAGTCATACTATTGATAGTCTTCACGTATAGACATATGGTGAATAGTCCTGTGGACAATCATGTTACGAACAGTCTCTGACTTCGTAAAATCTAACGAATATAACAAACCCTCATGAGGTCATCTTATAGAATACTTATCAAGTCCTGTATAAAACCATTCGAACCTTCACAAAACCAGAATTTATCATAAATAGAAATCTTCATACAGTCCACCTGAACGTTTGTAAAGCCACATTTAACTTATGACACTTTTGTGCCCAAAATAAACATCTCTCAAATCTATCACCACTCTGCTTTTCATACCTCCATACTTCGTTCATACAATTTACAAGGATCAAGAAAGATTTGTAGATTTCAATATTTACACACAGTTAATTTAGAGTTATTTGTTCACATGGGATGTGCAAAACAACAAAATGTCAGTTCAACATAGATCAATAAGAACACCTTCAGCCAATGCTAATACAAAATGGGACTCACATGTAATTTACACAGCATGTAATCCTTCAGGACAACATTTTATGCTTAGAACCAAACTGCATTAACAACTAAAACATTCTTACCAATGTATCTAAAGATAAAGCACCTACCAACATTATAGTCAAATTTCCACAACATAGTAACATGTTGATTATCAACTGAAAGTTTTAAGTTTAGGAACTCATCAGAATTCTTCTAAGGACACTTTTATTTGCACAATAGGCTCCTTCCCTTTTCTACTAGGACCTTCCCCCATTTCTTTACCTATATACATTCAGTATTCACAGATAAAGGAAATCAACTACAACATCAATAAATTTATTTAATGTAGATAAGAATCTGACTACTACTGTAACATGCATCATTTACAATAGAAAGGAAAATTCCTATCTACTCCAAAACTTTCAGATGAGCTCTCTATATAACAATGTCCAAATCATAACTCAAATAACAAGTTACAGCCAAAAGACTATTTAGAAAATTTACCGTTACCACCAGAAGGAACAACCTCTAAGCAAGCCAAAACCATAATTTATTTAACATGTAAAATGAAGTTTCCACCTCCCAAAACTAGTTGATAGAGAAAAAGGAAAAACTCTCAAAGAAAAATAGAGTCTTCCTTTATCGAATAATTTATATTAGAAGAAAATTTAAAATAAAATATTCTTTACTAACCATTGTTCATGCACACCCAAATCAACTAATCATATATATAACCAAGGGCCTAAACGGCCATGCACAATGACATAGTTCCCTTCCTCAGGCTTAACATGTGCCTTGAAATATGTTACACACATCCCAAGGTACTAAAGTAACAGACAACCTCACAAGCCAATGAGCTCGTAGACTAATCAGCTGATAGAATGGCAAACTCGCTAATTGTCAAGTTCACAAACTAGAGATCTCGCAAAGCTTTAGAGACAACTCACCACTTACGAGGTGGAAAATGCATGTCTACAAAAGAACAATAAGTGGCTCGCAAGGAGGGGCTAAAAGTATAGCCGGATCAAAGAGATGCATAATGAACGTGCTCACTAGATCCATTCCAATCCCAATTGGTCAAAATATTCAATTTACAGATTTAAGATATGGGGTGTGACATGTCCTGTCTAAGGAACTATAGCAATTTAAATTTGGATACACAGGACTAATTTACTTCCACAAATTGTATAGTTGGTTTACTTATACAAGCTTTATTCAATGCTGCTCACTCAAGCTTTCGAGAATTAGCAACATGTGTTGGATCTTGGCCATCGATAAAGAATAATTCAATTTTTTTTCACACAAGCTGTGATATTTGGGCTACTCACACAATCTATAGATCGGGTTTACTTTTGCAAACTTTATTCGATTTTGCTCACTCAAGTTGTCGAGAATCTGCAACACACGTTGATCTCATCCATTGATAAAGAAATCCCTAACCAACACCCAATTTCTTTTTAAACCTTAATGGCATGACTTTTGCATCCCAATTGTTTACCAAGTTCAACCGACATCGTTACTAGTTCTGTATCATTACAAACTCTGAAATTGTATACTCACTTTTTACATTTTGAATAATAATCCATATACATTTTTAACCTTGTAACATCATCATATATATACTACTCAATAATATATCAATTTCACATTTAATCATTATCATGAATCTATTCATATTAGCCATTTATTTCATGTTTTTCGATTTAGTCTCTTTGATGCCAAAAGACATTATTTACCTAACAATTCAAACTAAAAAGCAAAATAATATAATACAAACATAACATGAATTAATAAATTAAGTCTCATGAGAACTTACCTAACTAAAATAGCAACAAATGAAACGTCGAAGACTAATTTATAATTTTGCCTTTACTTCAATTATCTTCTGATTGATTCAAATCCCGATCTATAATAGTTCATTTCAATTTATCAATTCTAAGCATCTTATAATAGCGTAATATAAACATATATCAATTTAATTTCATTTTTTGGATATCCCCAAAAGCTTTTCATTTTATTCAATTTAGTCTCTAAAATCAAATTTGTCATAACTTTCAAATTCGAGCTTTGATTTTGAAACAGATCTCAATTTCATTCATCTACAACCCTCTAATATCTATAATTACAAAAATTTCATACCAATTTTGAAATATTTACACTTTAGTCCTATGTTAAAAACTAATAATTTTCACTCTACAAATTAGTCATTTTTTCATTTCTAAGCTTAAAATCTAACAATTTTGTATCAAAAGCTTCAAGATTCAATAATGGAAACTTTTAGAAACTTTAAAATTTTGAAAAATTAATTCCTGGACTAGCTAAATAAAGCTTTTGGGATCTCAAAAACATAAAAATTACAAGAAACAAGCTTGAAATTGCTTACAAAGTTGAGAGTTGAATGCTTGAAGCTCAAACCCTTGTTTTGTAAAGATGATGAATGAAAGAAAGAAAAGGGCATTCTAACTTTTAATTTATATTATATAATACTTATTATAATCTTTTAATTATAATT
>JABFAF010278605.1:15355-27208 GCA_013677275.1 Gossypium schwendimanii | reverse complement strand
AAAAAAATATATGAATATATATAATTAATTAATAAAGTTTAAAAATTAGATAAGTTTACATTAAAAAATAATAAAGCAAACACCTAATATAAAATTTTATTTTTCTTAATTTTTTAAAAATATTATTCTTAATGTCTTTTTAAAATACCATAATTGCTCCTCTTAAAATACTTGACATTATTAATGTGGCTAAAAATTAGTTGTAACAACCCAATTTTCAATAGTGCTGAAAAAGTTAGTTTTAAAACTTTATTTTCGTAAATTGAGTCCGTAAATATTTAATATTTACGGAGTTGGTATAAAAGAATATTAAAGTTTAGTCCTTTAATTTTGTCTATTAATTGTTTAATTAAGGTACAAATACTAAATTGTAAAAGTTCAATCACTATAGATTATTAAATAGTTAAAGGTTCAAAATGGTAAATAGACCATTTTGTTTCTTCAAATGGTGATGGATGATGTTATAATCCACTAACTTTGGCTAATTAAGATTAAGGTTTGGTTAATTAAAGTTTAATTAATTAATTTTGATTAATTAAATTTAATCAAAAGTATATAAGTTAAAATTAAAGAGAGAAAAAGCCATTTTTTTATTCATCTTCTTCTCCACTGAACAAAGAACAAAGAAAACCCTTAAGGAAGCTTCAAACATTCAGCCCCTAATTTGTAAGTTCAAATAAATCATTTTCTTGTAATTTTTATGTTTTTGAGGTCATGAGAGCTTTGTAATGCCCAAACCCGTATCCATCGCCGGATTAGGGTTACAGAGTATTACCGTACAGTTCAGAACAACCAGTAACAAATAGCATCAAGTTTACCAAATTAATTAACAAATTTTTAAATAATTCAAATTGAAGTAGGACATACATTTACGGACCTTAAATCGAGCGTACGAGGCCTTAAAATAGATTAGGAACAATCAGGGACCAATTCAAAACAAATTAGAAGATTTGGGACAAAAATGAAAATTTTTGAAACAGGGATCACATCACACACATAAAACAAATTACTTCAATCCAAACATACCATACCTAAATCATGTCAAACTTATAATTTCATGCTTGTCCACTTATGCTTAAACTTAGAATTAAACAATGCATACCACATTTAGTTACTCATATCATAACATCAAATGCACACAAATACACGTTACAAGTATTTAGGAACCTGACAAACATAACCAAATGCTTCTATTAGATGCCACATAAGCCAAAAGGAATTCAAAATCTGCCAAAAGATCCTTGGATACTGTGATTCTTCAACTTGATTCGATCTCCTAATTTTCGCAAACGTAATCTACAAAGAACAAACAAATAATATGAGTAAGCTTTCATGAAGCTTAGTAAATTCGTCGTTTAAACAATACATCTTACCGAATTAAACCTAATAATTCAATTAACAAGATTAGAAAACAGAGTTCCTGTCAATCATAGTTCACAATAGGTGAGTAATACTTGAACAACTATGAAAATTAATTTCCACATTTCAATAGCATTCAATGATTAATAAAACATTGCCCAATGAATGGTATATGGATATGAGTACACGGTTAACCATTCGAAACACACCAAACGCTCATACGAGCCAATCCAACCCATAATACACCTCGGTACTAAGTGTTTAGCTCGTAGCTAACATCCTCCCTGTAACACACTAGAAAAACACTGTAATATAACACGATAGTCCACAACAGATGCAGGACCTCGGTATATTTAGTGAACAGAAGAAATACAAAAATCATCATCACATCTCATTCCAATCTCGTACTATGTGTAGAATAACCTATTGGCATGCCAATTGTACTCTATCCTACGTTTATCTAACTCAAGATATTTCATTAGTACTCAACTGCAAGCATTAATACATTGTTCAACACTCAACAATTAAATTCATATGACACGCATTTAAATTGTATTAAAATTAAACTGAATGAACTTACCAACCTAAATTGCAGCAATAACAAAAGTACAAGGACTATTCCGTAACTTTCTTTTTTCCTCGATTCTCAACTCGTTCTTGATCTAAAATAATAATTTCATTCAATTAACTAATTCCAACAGCAAAGTTAACCTATTTTATGCAATGAAGTCCTTTTAGAAATTTTTACAAAATTACCCCAACATTTCACTTTTATGCAATTTAGTCCCTAAGCCAAAACATGCAATTTAACCATTTTCAATCAAACCCAAGCTTAGCAGAGTAATCTAGCACTTCATTACAGCCTATATTTGCAGTTATTTCACATCAAGTACAAGTAATTTTATTATTTTCACATTTTAGTCTTTAAACATTAAAATCATCAAAAACTCCTTTACAAAATAATCCTATCTAACAACCAAGCTCAATAATCTACCATAAAATTTCAAGAATATACCAAACTCATCAATGGCATAATCCCTAACATTTGATAGTTTTACAAATTAGTCCTCGGGTTAGCTAGATTAAGATAGTACAAGCTTAAAAACATAAAAATTACTAAAAGTAGACAAGATTTACCTACCTAATCAAGGAACCCTAAGTGACCGAAGCTTACCTCCCCTTGTTATTCTTTAATTTTACTTAATTGATTTATCAATTTACTAAATTAACCTTTTAATTTCTAATGAAATTTCAACTTCAACTTACCTAAATTGTCCACTATTTTAACTAATGGTATAATTACCATTTAAGGAGGGTTTAATTGCACAATTGGTCCTTCAATTTTTTATTTTTTTTTAGAAAAACTCTTAATTTCAATTTAACCCTAAACTAATTAGGACTTAATAAGAAAATAGCCCAAAAGCTATTGAAGTAATCATGTCCATCACCACTTGGACTTTTTTACCATGGTTTAATTACCATTTTGGTCCCTTTACTATTTTAAATCTATAGCGATTAACTTTTACCTATTTTACAATTTAATCATTTTTAATTAATTAACTATCTAAACGATAAAATTTCTTAACCAAAATTCAATACGACACTAGTGACCTCGTAAATATTAGATAATTAATATTTACGAATTGATCGGAGTTGTGGTCCCGAAACCACTATTTCTAACCCTACTGAAAAAGGGTTATTATAAACTTGATTTAGCTAGCTCATGTATCAATTTGTAAACTTTTAAAGTTTTTGAAAGTTTCCATTGTTGGTTTCTTGAAGAAATTGGTGTTAAGTTGATAGATTTTAAGCTTAGATGTGAAAAGAGACTAGATTGTAATGTTTAAATTGTTAGTTTTGTACAAAAGGACTAAAGTGAATAAAATATGAAATTGATGTGAAAATTTGATAATAATAGATAGTAGAGGGTTTATAATGGATGTGATTGAGATCATTTTTGAAACCGAAGCTCAAATTTGAAAGATATTATTATTTCAATTTTAAGGATTAAATTGAATAAAATGTAAAATTAAGGGCATTTGAAAAATGGAATTAAATTGGTTCATGCATATCCTGGAATGATATAAAAATATTTGGTATTGATGAATTTCCTGAAATAATTATTTAGATCAAGAATTGAATCAAACCAGAGATAATCGAGGAAAAGCCAAAATTATCGATTAGTCCCTAAAGGTTCTTTTTTGCCAGGTAAGTTTATATGGTGTAAATGTATTTAAGTTATTATTTATTTGAATTGTGTATGTACGTTTGATTGTGGGTTGATTTTTCGTAAATTGGTATAAATGTGAGAGTTGGACTCAATTATAAAGAAATGTATATATGTGTTAAATATGCCCGAGTGAACTTAGTAAATGTTAGAATATGATTGACATGTCAATAGGGTCTTATGCGTGCTTGTACAAGATATGGTTTTGTAGGAGGTTGTCACAAGTTAAACCGAGATCTAATATTTTTTGCGGATCATCGGGTATTATATGTCTCCACGGAGACCTTGGTGTGGTAAAGGGATGTATTAGCATGTGAATATGCAAATGATGACTATGGGCTTTGCACTTCGGTGCCCTGATGTGGTGTAGTTTCAGCTCGGATGAGCAACCTAGTTTGGTGTAGTTACCTGAGTATCCAAGTCCATTTAGTAGAGTTCATCGGGCTAAATGGTTAATGTAAAAAGAAAAATTGAAATGAATGATATGAAATTAATGTTCAAATGTATAAATTTTGAATTTAGCATGAGCATGGTATTAAAATGTTGTTTTTAAAATGAATTAGATTGATATATGTTTGAGATACCATATGATTTGATTATATGTTAAACTCGCCTTGTTGATGTTCATCGGGCTTTAAACCGCGGCTAGTGACATTCTCCCCCACCTATTTTTGCAACACCCTCGTTGCGTCCTTGGAATGACACTAGTTTGATTCGCCTCAGAACTTTCTTGACACCTTAGGTCTTTCCTGACTAGTCGCACTATCGGGTAGTATATGCTTATTTTATTAATATTACAAAATTTCTTCAATTAAAGTAAAGGAATTAATTAAATAATAAGAAACATAGAAAGAAAGAGAAAAATAATTCTCATATTCTTCGTCAAACATTGAACACCATAGCTAAGGAAACCAAATGTAACACCCCTAACCCGTATCCGACGCCGGAACAGGTTTACGAAGCATTACCGGACTAATAAGTCAAAAAATCATACATTTCATGTTCATTTCTCAATCAAATCAAAAACCATTCAAATTCATTCATAAAGTCCCTAATATGAGCCCTCGAGGACCCAAATAGACATTAGAAATAGTTCGAGACTAAACCGAGTACTCAAGAAAATTTTCAGAAAACCTGTAAAAATTTCAAAGGTACAGGGGACACACGCCCATATCGCCAGGCCGTGTGAAGAGACAGGCCCGTGTCTCAGGCTGTGTGGACATTCGAAATGGGGCCACATGCCCGTGTCCTTGCCTGTGTCCCAACTAGTGAGCATATTAACTTGGGTCACATGGCCTAGCACACGCCTGTGTGCCAGGCCATGTGCTAGGCTATGTAAAAACTGGAGGGTATACTGACTTGCGCCACACAGCCATGCCACACGCCCTTGTGCTAGGCCGTGTGAAGCTAATGACTTGTTTTCTAAAGAAGTTACAGGGGACACACAACCATGTCACCTGGCCGTGTGTCACACACGGCTGAGACACATGCCCATGTCTCTGCCCGTGTGGACAAAAATAAGCTATTTTCTAAGCTATATTTCTCACCCAAATTGGTACCAACCTAAACACAACAGTTTGCATACAGCCATGACATAAATAGACATTCAAAACCAACCAATATCAAGCTTATAATTTGTTGAAACATCACATACAAGTTTGATACTAATAGACACCTCAATTAACCATTTTAGAACTTGTTACTTATGCCTCCAAAATTTACCTGAATGGTCAAACACAAATATGCGTCAATGTGCCTAACTTGTCATGCATGCCGCATATCCATTTCAACCATTTTTGTACCCAAAATACCAATTCACAAACAAGGCATTCACATGGCAACCATACACCGCATATACAAAGGCTATTTACATATTTACATAACAAAAATATGTTCACAAAACAAGCCAACACAAATGGCTAAAACACCAAAAAACATATAGGCTACTATTAGCGAAAATGACCTGTACATGCCATTTAACCCAAAATATAAAGTTCAAAGTACCAAAATAACGTTTGATAGTGTGATGAGATCTCTGACGACTTCTAATCCGAGTGAACTTCCGAATCACTATAAAACATGGAAAAATAAACAGAGTAAGTAATTAAGCTCAGTAAGTTCGTATATAACAGAATTAAACTTACCATTTTACCACAAGTTAGGTAAGTAATTTAAAGCATAACACAATTCAATATGGCCAAAGCCTATTTCATAATCAATAACCAAGTTAGCCATGTATTCATATAAAACCGAGAATCATGTATAAATCCATCAATTATTAAATTCCATTTACATATAACATCAATACCGTGTATCCGTATATCATATACAAATCATTTCCATGTAAATACTTGCATTAGTTCGTATCGAACTCGTATAATTTCGTAATACCACTATTCCCATTGAACCACTTAGAATATCATGAGATACGCCGGTAGTGCACACGAGGTGTACTGAACTATAATCCGTCAATTCTTGTACACGTATGCTCATACGAGCGATAAACAGTAAGCTCCTTCGAGCTGAATAACGATAAGCTCATACGAGCTGAGTATCGGTAAGCTCATAAAAGCTGGAATCGGTAACCTTAATGACATGTCATTTGTATCCTACGACTTTCTAAGGTTCAAACGAGACTCGGTATTCTTCGTATGTCGTCGATTATGCACTTGATAATTGTACATAATAATTATAAAATCCATATACATAAATTTCAATAAAAGCATATAAATACACAATTTAATTACATGAACTTACCTCAAACTCGTACGGAGAAAAACGATCGTTTAATCGATAACTTTATCTTTCCCCGATCTAATTCCATACTTTGCTTTTCTTGATCTATATAATCAAATTTAACCAATTTAAACCTCACTCTATTCAATTCAATTCAAAATTCATGTTATGGAAAAATTACCATTTCCCCTATACTTTTTACTTCTTTACAATTTAGTCCCTAGGCTCATAAAATGAAATTCATGCAATTTCATCCCTATATAAACCTAGATAAATTCTAAATATGCTTATAGAAGCCCATACATTTCACAATTTCACATATTTAACACATAATTTTCATATTTCTCAATTTAATCCTTATTTGACAATTTCATTAAAAATAACTTAACAAAAGTTGTTTAATGAACAATAAAGATTTATTTTCTTCCATTAAACTTCAAAACCATAACATATTCATCAATTACAAATCTCAAACTATTCAATAGTTTTACAAATTAGTCCCCTAGTTAGCTAGGTTAAGCTACAACAATCTCGAAATCATAAAAATCACTAAAAACAGAACAAAAACACACCTACATGCAAAGAAAGAAGTGGCCGAATGTTTGAAGCTCCAAAAAGTCTCTCTTATGCTGTAATTATCAGTTGAAGAAGAAGCCAACCAGATGATAGCTTTAATTTTGTTTATTTTATCTTTAATAGCCTAATTACCAAATTACCCTTACCTAACTTTAAAATTTTCATAATTGTCAAGCCATGCACATCCACTAACTCAATTAATGGTCTAATTACCATATAAGGACCACCACTTTAATGTTCTATATCTATTTAACACCTTTAGCTAATAGAACACAACTTTTGCGCTTTATGCGATTTAGTCCTTTTTCACAAATTGAGCATACAAGCGGTAAAATTTCTTAACGAAAATTTTAAACTATAATACTATCATGTTGTAGATATTAAAATAACATTAAAATAAATTTTTTGACCTGAGATTTGTGGTCACAAGACCACTGTTCCAATTTAACTAAAAATGGGTTGTTACAATTCTCCCCCCTTAGGAATTTTTCATCCCCGAAAATTTTACCAGAGAATAGGTTAGGGTATTATTTTCTCATAGCTTCCTCGGGTTCCCAAGTAGCCCCCTCATCCCCATGACATTGCCAAAGAACCTTTACTAAGGCTATACTTTTATTTTTTAACTATTTAATCTCTCGAGCCAAGATTTTGATCGGTTCTTCGTTATACGACATGTTGAGCTGAATCTCAATCTCTGTCGGAGAAATTATATGCGAAGGGTCCGATTGGTACCGTCGTAACATAGATACATGAAACACAGTATGAATATTTTCTAATTATGATGGTAATTCAAGTCAATATGTCACTGGCCCTATTCTCTTGATAACCTCATACGGTTTGCTAAATCGCGGACTCAAATTTCCTTTGCGACCAAAACGAAGAATTCTTTTCTAAGGCAATACTTTCAAAAACACTCTGTTGCCGATCTAAAATTCAATATCCTTACGTTTCAAATCCACATACGATTTCTGTCGATCTGAAGCTGCATTCAAACTGTCACTTTCACTTTCTCTTCAGTCTCTCTGATCAAATCAACCCCGTGTACCTTTTTCTCACTAAGCTCGGTCCAGTATAATAGAGTTCAATATTTATGACCATATAAAACTTCATACGGTGCCATCTTTTATGCTCGATTGAAAACTATTATTATACGCTAATTCAACCAACAGTAAATATTTTTCCCAATTACCTTCGAACTCTAAAACATAACAACGAAGCATATATTTGAGAATCTGAATCACTCTCTCAGACTAACCATCGGTTTGAGGGTGAAATGCAATGCTAAAATGCAATCGCATACCAAAAGCTTCTTGTAACTTCTTCCGAAATTGTGATGTAAATCAGGATCTCTATCTGAAATAATAGAGATTGGCATTCAATGTAATCTAACCATCTCGAAAATATACAACTCAGCAAATCTGTCAAGTAGAAGTCTATATGTATAGAAATAAAATGTGCGGACTTTGTCAATCGATTAACAACAACCTAGATAGCATCTTTCTTTTTTGGAGATAAGGGTAACCCCAATATGAAATTTATCGTAACTCTATCATATTTCCACTCCGGTATCATCACTGGCTGTAATAGTCCTGAAGGCACTTGATGTTTGGCTTTGACCTGTTGACAAATCAAACATCTGGACACAAAGTTAGAAATGTCACGTTTCATACCCGACCACAGGTAAATCTATTTTAAATCACTGTACATCTTATTACTCCCTGGATGAATAGACAAGCTACCACTGTGAGCTTCGTGCAAAATTTTCTATATAATTTTTGCATTCTTCGGCACACAAACTCTACTTCAGAACAATAAACCACCATCAGGTCCGACCTGAAACTTTGAATCAGAAGTCGACTCACACTGTATTCTTTAGCTTGCAAAACATTATCACATTTCTAAGCTTCACAGATTTGCTAAAGAAATAATGTTTTAGCTTTTAACTCAACTAAATCGAGCCATCATCAGACAAAGTCAATCGCATATTCATCACTAGTAAGGCAAACAAGGATTTTCTACTCAAAGCATCCGCGACTTCATTCACTTTTTTGGGATGATAATCAATCACTAACTCATAATCTTTCCACAGTTTGAGCCATCTACGCTGTCTCAAATTCAGATCTTTCTGTGACCTCAGATACTTTAAACTCTTATGATCAGTAAATATATGGCATTTTTCACCGAACAAATAGTGTCGCCAAAATTTTCAATGTAAACACGATTGCGGCCAACTCTAAGTCATGTGTCGAATAATTATTTTTATGCAGCTTTAACTGTCTGGAATCATAAGCTATCACTTTGCCTTATTGCATTAAAATAAATCCCAAACCGTTCAATGATGCATCACTAAAAATCACAAATTCTTTTCCCAACTTAGGCTAAACCAGAACTGGTGCTTCGGTTAACAGTGCTTTCAACCGATTAACACTCTGTTGGCATTTCTCAAACCAATCAAACTTTACATCTTTCTGCAATAAGTCATTGGTGCAGCTATCATCGAGAACCTTTTTACAAATCACCGATAATAGCCAACTAATCCCAGAAAGCTTCTGACCTCAGATATGTTTCATGGTGGTTTCCAAACAACAATTCCTGAAATCTTACTTGGATCAACTTTGATTGGCATTTCTCAAACCACTCAAACTTTACATCTTTCTGCAATAACCAAGTCATTGGTGTAGCTATCATCGAGAAAATTTTTACAAATCACTGATAATAGCCAACTAATCCCAGAAAGCTTCTGACCTCAGATATGTTTCATGGTGGTTTCCAAATAACAATTGCTGAAATCTTGCTTGGATCAACTTTGATGCCTTCAGCCGAAACAATGTGTCCTAAAAATTTAACTTTTCGGAGCTAAAACTCACATTTGCTAAATTTAACAAATAGTTGTTTATCTATCAAAGTTTGTAACACAATTCTCAAATGTCTGGCATGCTCAGACTCGCATCGGGAATAAATCAAGATATCCTCATTGAACACAACAACAAATCTGTCTAAATACGATCTAAAAATTCTATTCATCAAATCCATAAATACTGTCGTGGCATTAGTTAATCCAAATGGCATAATAAGAAATTCATAGTGCTCATACCTAGTCCTAAACGCAGTTTTTAGCACATCTGAATCTTTAACCTACAACTGATAATAACCTGAACACAAATCAATCTTTGAGACTATCGTTGCACCTTTCAGCTGATCAAACAAATCATCGATTCGCGGTAATGGATATTTATTCTTAATCGTAACCTTATTAAGCTATCGATAATCGATACGCAATCTCATAGATCTATCTTTCTTCTTTACAAACAAAACTGGTGCACCCTAGAGTGAAAAACTCGGTTGTGCAAAACCTCTATCTATTAACTCTTGCAACTGAGCTTTCAACTCTTTCAAATCTGTAGGAGCCATTTTTTACGGAGCTATCGATATCGGTGATGTTCCCGATACTAACTCAATAGCAAACTCAACCTCTCTAATTGGTGGCAACCCAGGTAACTCTTTTGGAAATACATCTGGATATTCACAAACCACTGACACTGATTCAATCTTTGATTCAACTACTTTTGTATCTAATACATATGCAAGATAAGCATCACAACCTCTAAGGTAGTGGTCAAAAGACCTATATCTAAAATATGCTCCGCTTTTCACTCGACACTCGCCATAATGTGGCCTGTTGCAGTGTTTGCACTCGGGTCTAGCATTTCTAACACTACCCACACTCACTACAGATGTAGCCTGGAGTTTAGAACTAGAGTGTCTCGCATCTCTATCTCTATTAGAATGCCCCGCAGAAATAGTAGGACGATAGTGATATTCTTTAGATTTCTTCGATGTTGATTAAGACTTTCCCGTAAATCTCTTTCTTGAACCTCTAGCTTCAAATTTAGCTTTTCTCTTTTCTTTCCTAAGCTCCTCAGCTTTGTGTGCTTTGTCGACTAACACAACAAATTTTTTCAGTTCAAGTATTCCAACTAAAAGCTTAATGTCTTCATTCAACCCATCTTCAAACCTTTTACACATAACCACCTCGATTGGAATGCACTCAATGGCATACTTGCTCAGTCTGACAAACTCTCTTTCATATTCAAATATGGTCATACGACCTTATTTTAGCTTTAGAAATTCTTTACGCTTTTGATCAATGAACCGTTGACTTATATACTTCTTTCTGAACTCCGTCTAAAAGAATTCCCATGTGATCCGTTCTCTCGGTACTACAAAAATTAACATGTTCCACCACTGATATGCCGAATCTTTTAAAAGAGATACAGCGCATTTAACACATTCTATTGGCGTACAAGATATAGTTCATCACCCTGATAGTATTCTCTAGCCAAAATTCGACTATCTTCGGATCGTCATCAACAGTAGCCCTAAACTCTTCGGCCTCATATTTGCAGATTTTTATCAACAGGCAGTTTGCTCATGTGTATAGGATCCAAAACTTGAGGAGCTACGCGGACCGATTGGGGAAAAGGCGGGGGTGGAGGTTCCTAAGCAGCTAGATTAGTTTGGACAAACTCAGTGAACCATTCTTTCATCATATGGAAGAAGTTTTCCTTAGTCACTCCTCCACGACCCTCAGATACGGGTCTCGATCCAAAAGAAGTCGCTCTATGAATAGAGGCCAGCGCGTTACTTTCAACATCATCGGAGTCTACTCGATTGAAATCCATTACTATATGAAAATATGATTTAAACTATCAGGAGGCATCACACTATCACATGTTATAAAATGGCATGTATAGTTAGAATCAAATACGCTATGTTAGTTCGAGAATTGACTAAAATTGGCTCTAATACCAATAAATGTAACACCTCTAACCTGTATTCGACGCCGGAATAGGGTTACAGAGCATTACCAGACTAATAAATCAAACAATCATACATTTCATGTTCATTTCTCAATCAAATCAAAAACCATTCAAATTCATTCATAAAGTCCCTAA
>JABFAF010278605.1:3057-15305 GCA_013677275.1 Gossypium schwendimanii | reverse complement strand
TCATACATTTCATGTTCATTTCTCAATCAAATCAAAAACCATTCAAATTCATTCATAAAGTCCCTAATACGAGTACTCGATGCCCCAAATAGACATTAGAAATAGTTCGAGACTAAATCGAGTACTCAAGAAATTATTCGAAAAACCTATAAAATTTTCAAAGGTATAGGGGACACAAGCCCGTATGGCTAGGCCGTGTGGACATTTGAAATGGGGCCACACGCCCTTGTCCTTTCCCATGTCCTAGCCCTTGTCCTAACTAGTGAGTATACTGACTTGGGTCACACGGCTAGACCACAATCCCGTGTGTCAGGCCGTATACCCTTCAAAATGGCCTCACACGCCCGTGTGCCAGGCCGTGTGCTAGACCGTGTGAAAACTAAAAGGTATACTGACTTGCGCCACACGGTCAAGCCACATGCCCGTGTGCTAGGCCGTGTGAAGCTATTGACTTGTTTCCTAAAGAAGTTACAGGGGACACACGACCATGTCACTTGGCTGTGTGTCACATACGGCTGAGATACACGCCCGTGTCTCTACCCGTGTGGACAAAAATAGGTCATTTTCCAAGCCATATTTCTCACCTAAATTGGTACCAACCTAAAAACAATAATTTGCATACAACCATGGCATAAATAGACATTCAAAACCAACCAATATCAAGCTTATAATTTGTTGAAACATCACATACAAGTTTGATACTAATAGACACCTCAATTAACCATTTTAGAACTTGTTACTTATGCCTCCAAAATTTACCTGAATGGTCAAACACAAATATGCGTCAATGTGCCTAACTTGTCATGCATGCCGCATATCCATTTCAACCATTTTTGTAACCAAAATACCAATTCACAAACAAGGCATTCACATGGCTATTTACATATTTACATAACAAAAATATGTTCACAAAACAAGCCAACATAAATGGCAAAAACACCACAAAACATATAGGCAACTATTAGCCAAAATGACCTATACATGCCATTTAACCCAAACTATAAAGTCCAAAGTACCAAAATAACGTTTGATAGTTTGATGAGATCTTTGACGACTTCCAATCCGAGCGAGCTTTTGAATCACTATAAAATATAGAAAAATAAACAGAGTAAGCAATTAAGCTTAGTAAGTTCGTATATAACATAATTAAACTTGCCATTTTACCATAAGTTAGGTAAGTAATTTAAAGCATAACAGAATTCAATATGGCCAAAGCCTATCACATAACCAATAGCCAAGTTAGCCATGTATTCATATAAAACCGAGAATCATGTACGAATTCATCAATTATTAAATTCCATGTACATATAACATCAGTACTGTGTAGTCGTATATCATATACAAATCATTTCTATGTAAATACCTGTATTAGTTTGTATCGAACTCGACTAATATCCTAATAACACTAAGCCCGATGAACCAGTTAGAATATTGTGAGATATGTTGGTAGTACACACGAGGTGTATTGAACTGTAATCCGTCAATTCTTGTACATGTATGCTCATACGAGTGATAAATGGTAAGCTCCTCCGAGCTGAAAAACGGTAAGCTCATACGAGCTGAGTATCAGTAAGGTTATAAGAGCTGGAATCGGTAACCCTAATGACATGTCATTTGTATCATACGACTTCCTAAAGTTCAAACGGGGCTCGGTATTCTTCGTATGTCGTCGGTTATGCACTCAATAATTATACATAATAATTATAAAATCCACATACATACATTTCAATTAAAGTATATAAATACGCAATTTAATTACACGAACTTACCTCAAACTCATACGGAGAAAAATAATTATTTAATCAATAACTTATCTTTCCTCCGATCTAATTCCTTACGTTGCTTTTCTTAATCTATATTATCAAATTAAACCAATTTAAACCGCACTCTATTCAATTCAATCCAAAATTTATGTTATGGAAAAATTACCATTTTGCCCCTATACTTTTAACTTTTTACAATTTAGTCCCTAGACTCGTAAAATGAAATTCATGCAATTTCATCCCTATATAAGTCTAACTGAATTCTATCCTTATAGAAGCCCATACTTTTCATAATTTCACATATTTAACACATAATTTTCATATTTCTCAATTTAATCCCTATTTGACAATTTCATTAAAAATCACTTAACAAAAGTTGTTTAATTAACAATAAGGATTTATTTTCTTACATTAAACTTCAAAACCCTAACATATTCATCAATTTAAAATCTCAAACTATTCAATAGTTTTGCAAATTAGTCCCCTAGTTAGCTAGGTTAAGCTACAACAATCCTGATAACATAAAAATCACTAAAAAGGTGACAAAAACACACCTACATGCAAAGGAAGAAGTGGAAGAATGTTTGAAGCTCCAAAAAGTCTCCCTTATGCTGTAATTTTTGATTGAAGAAGAAGCCAACAAGATGATAGCTTTAATTTTGTTTATTTTTATCTTTAATAGCCTAATTACCAAATTACCCATACCTATCTGTAAAATTTTCATATAAGAACCTCCATTTTAATGTTCTATAGCTATTTAACACATTTAGCTAATAGAACACAACTTTCGCACTTTACGCGATTTAGTCTTTTTTCACAAAATTGAGCATACAAACATCAAAATTTCTTAACGAAATTTTTATACTATAATACTATCATGCTTTAGTTATTAAAATAATATTAAAATAAATTTTTTTCCTTGAATTTGTGGTCCCAAGACTACTGTTTTGATTTCACTAAAAACGGGCATTTACACCAAAGCTCTAGCCTAAGGGTTTCAAGCCTCTTCAATTGGTTAGGTAATTCAAGTCCCCTTCTTGTAAATTTTATGTTTTTGAGGTCTTGAGAGCTTGATCTAGCTAACTCATGTGTCAATTTTTGAAATTGTTAAAGTTTCTAAAAGTTGTCATTAATTATTTTTAGAAGTTTTTGATGTTATTTGGTTAGATTTAAAACTTAGATATGAAAAATGACTAGTTTGTAAAGTGAAATTTGTTAATTTTAAGCATAGGGACTAAAGTGTGAATATTTCAAATTTAATGTTGAAATCTTATAATTTTTTATAATAAAAGGATGTAGAAGGACGTATTTGAAAGGTATCATGAAATGGAGCTCAAATGTGAAAGATGTGCTTGTTTCGATTTTAAGGACTAAATTGAATAAAATGTGAATCTTTAGGGAACATTTGTAAAATGATATTGAATTGATATATTTTTATAATAGGCTATTAAAATATGTTTAGAAATGATAAATTAAAATGAATAATTATATAACGAGATTTGAGTCAATCAGAAGATAATCGAAAAAAGGAAAAATTACAGATTAGTCCGTGACACCTTATTTGCTTGTCATTTTTCCAAGTAAGTTCAAATGAGACTTATTCTATTAATTCATAATATGCTTGTGTTATATTGTGTAATTTGCTAATTGTATTATCATGATTAAAATGTTTTGGCATCAAATGGACTCAATTGTAAAATACAAATTAAATGATAAATATGAATAGGTATATGCTATTGAATGGATGTGATCAGCTATGTGATTGAATAGTATGCATGTGATGATGCTATAAGGTTCAAAATGTATATGGATTGTAATTCAATATATGAAAAGTGTGTATACGGTTACAAGATTAAAATGACATAAAAACTGTAACGGTGCCTAAATTAATTTAGTAAACGATTAGAATTTGAATGGAATATCATTAAGGTTCAAAAAGTAATCACACATTGGTCAGAGATTTCTTTATCGGCGACTGAGATCCGGCATGTGTTGCGGATTCTTACCAGCTCGAGTGAACAGAGTTAAATAAAGTTGCAAAGTAAACCTAACCTACAACTTGTGTGAGCAGCCTAAATATCACAGCTTGTATGAGCAAATTCAAATATCATAACTTGTGTGAGAAAATCGAATTATTCATTACCGATGCCTGAGATCCAGCATATATTATGGATTCTTGACAGTTTGAGTGAGTAGCATCGAATAAAGCTTGTATAAGCAAATCAACTTTACAGTTTGTGGAATTAAATCAGTTCCGTATATCCAAGTTCCATATTCTTTAATTCTCTGAGCTAAAATAGAAAGTGACACAGAAAATGAAATGATGAAATTTTGGTATCTAATCTATATGGCCTCAATGAGTTACATGGTCTGGAAACACGGACGTCTGACCTCTATTTTGCATGAATACCTTCATCTTTTGACAATGTTACAATTTGATCCATGTTCTTTCCTGATTCAATTTTTAGAGCTTTCATAAGGTCGATTTAAACTCATTTTTGTTTGTGATACATGATATGTGTAATAATTACATGTTCATTAGAAATTTTTTAATTAAGATTTATATGTATTTGTTCTGTTGACTATTGTAACATCTTATAAATCAGGCCTGACGATCAGACCGGGTGAGGGGCGTCACAATCGCCTAGCTAGAACTGTTTCACTTGTCTTTGGTACATCTCGTTGGCAAGAGCTTGCTTCTCTTACTCGGCCACATTATGGCTTGCCTCGATCGAGATCCCCTTGATCCATACAGATAGGTTTCGGCATGCCCATATTGAACATCGGTTTAACCTTGAGTACTCCCCATTAACTCTGGTTTGTAAGTCCTTCGGCTTACCCACTTCAGAACTCTAAAAAGGTCCTTATGTCTTTGCAAAGCCAGCGGTAAGTTAAAATGAGAAACACTAGATAAATGTTTGAGATGTACCTCAGTCGTTGCATTTACTTGCTCCACCTGTCCAGTTTGCATCTCTACTTTACCCTCAAATTTTGATGCACAACCCATCTCTCTTAAAGGTGGTAGCCCCACTGATGACTCAATAGGCTTTATATCAGTTTTCCTTGCCCCTTGTATTTTCAGTAGGGTCTCCGTAGCACTCTGATCTACCGATTCAGTGTTCCCTCCATACAAAACATCCTCGATTAGCTGGATTACCAACAATACCTTGGTTCCAACTTTCATATCTCGGGTCACCCTCGCAACACAATATTTTTGTCAATTATCCAATATATAAATGCAGTCGATAGAAGGAACCAGGATAGCATGGATTCATTTAAGTAAGTTCAAGCCAAGCACAAATTCGTAATCATCTAGATAAATTACCTCGAAATCTTCCTTGCCCTTCCACTCGCCAATTTGCAGCTCCACTTATTGTGCTACTCCCACAGTTGGGACCTTTTAGGAATTCACTGTCCTGATCGATTTGCTAATTGAGAGATCAAGTTTACCCACAGCTTTTTCCAATATGAATAGGTCAGATTCCCCCATATTAACAAAAACACTCCTTATCCGGCCTGTGATGTTGATGTCCACTGACATCAACCCTTTTTGCTTGTGTTCCATTATCTCTTTAGTAGAATTAAGTATAATTGATCCAAGCTCATATAGCCTTTCGTCCTTAGGTTCTACTTTATTCTTTTTACTGATCGCGAATATCTTAGATTGTATTAGACATTTCTACATCCTATGTGAACCACAACACAAGAAGCACTTCATTGGCTTCTTCTCATTCTCCTTAGCCTTCTTGGTTAGAGAATATAAACCACGAATTCTATATCCGGTAGCATTAAAGAGAGACCGCATAAACAAATAATATGGTAAATTTCTTGAGCTTTTTAAAAATATTACATATTAACTTACCTTTTGTTGAAGCCCTTTCGCTAATGTCAAAGTATGTAAAAAAATTTAAAGAAGCTGTTAACAAATAAAAGGAAGTTAGACGACTTGTCAACTATGGAGCTCAATGCAGTTTGCCTAGCCATTCTCCAAAACAAACTACCCAACAAACTTAAAGATCTAGGGAGTTTTACTATTCCTCTTCTCATTGGTAGTTTAAATGTTGAAAGCGCTTTGGCTGATTTAGGAGCTAGTATAAATGTTATGCTTTATAAGATGTTTAAACAACTTGGTCTTGGGGAACCTAAACCCACTAGGATGAGTATTTAATTAGCGGATAGATCAATTAGATATCCTAGGGGTATTATTAAGGATGTACTTGTGAAAGTCAATAAATTTATATTCCCTGTTAATTTTGTTATATTGGACACGGATAAGGATATTAAGGTACCTATGATTTCAGGTCGACCCTTTTTAGCCACTAGTAGAACTGTTATTGATATGAGTAATGGTGAACTTGTGCTTTGTGTAGATGATGAAAAGATTATTCTTCAAGCACATGATTTTGTGAGAGTCCCTAGTGGGCAAGATGACGCTGATTGTTCTATTAATGTCAGTAATCACGTGGCTCAACATTCTTTGTAGAAAATCCCTCATGAAAATGTGTTCGAGCCATATTTTATTAAAAGTGATAGAACTCAAGGGATAAGTGAAGAGCAAATGGTGCAGCTCGACGCACTAGATGAATGGCGAATGAAGGTTTATGAGAAATTGAGAAAGTAAAAGGAAATAACAAAACAATGCCATGATGAGCATGTAAAGAGAATGAACCAATTCAAAGTTGGGGGCAAAGTATTGTTAGGCAAATCGGATCCACGAATTTATCATTCGAAATTTAAATCAAGAGGGTCCAACCCATTTGTGGTAAAAACCATTTTTTCATATGGTACAATTGAGGTAACACATTTTGAATTTGACACGTTCAAGGTAAATAATACTGGTCTCAAACCTTTTTTTGGTGGTAAAACTGATAACGAGAGAGAGGAGCTTTGGCTCTAAGATCCACCTTAATTGCGTGCTTAAAAAGGGAAGCCGAGCTTAGACTTTAAATAAGTTCTTTTCGGGAGGCAACCCGAGTGTTTTAATATTCTTTATTTATTTTACTTGCTTAAAAAAACCTTTATTCATTATCTTTTTTTTAATTTGAGAAAAAAAAAGAAAGAAAAAAATTACATTCATTTTTATATTTATTACTTTAAAAAAATTAAAAAAAGGGGGCCACACAGCCTAGAATGGTCCACACAGCTTGAAGACACGACTATGTGGGACACACGGCCTAGACAAACAAGCATATCTCAAGGCGTGTGGATACTGGAGCTAATTTTTTTTCAATTTTAATTTCCCCATACGGGATTGAAACATGGTTGTGCGAAACTGTGTGCGACACACGGTCTCGCATGCTAGATGTGTGAAATGAAGGATTGTCGTACACGACCGTGTGCCATACACAGCCTAAATACACGGGTGTGTCTTAAGTCGTGTGGCTACTGGGCGTATTCTTTGTAAAGCTTTTCAAAATATCACACTTACTAAAAGTAACCACATGACCTGATGACACAACTGTGTGGGATACACGAGCATGTGACACGACTGTGTGGCCCAACATGGGCCTTTACACGACCGTGTCCCCCCTTTTAACCTAAAACCCTAATTTTTACCTTTCTTTCCTATTCACGATGTTATTCCCAAACCAACCCCCTAATCATCGTTTAGTCTCCTTTCCCCACCGATCTGCCTCTACCAAGCCTTCACACCACTGATCTACTCACAACGCAGCCGGTCAGCCCTCCGTTTACCAGTTTTTCACGCCGTTCTCTGATGTCCGTCGACCTAACTCCCCTTTCTCCTCACCATTCCTTCTTTCGGTCTTCCACCACCGTTCACCAGCTCTCTCTCTTTTGTCACCTTTTCTCCCGATCTTTTTTTGTTTACACCACCCATACACGAATAGTCCTTCCTCAACCATCTTCAACCCCGATTTAGTCCTTTTTCACTAGCGCAGCACCAACATCAGCCTTTTTACCCATCGATTTCCCTATCCTCATTTATTTTTGCCTCTATCAACCGCACCTACGGTATCGTTGACAGCCCTCGATTGCCATCCTCAACTGCCACCGATGACTACCCAAAACCCCACCGTTTGGCCTATTACCTTTTTCTTTTTTATTAAAATTTTATATTTAGTTTTATCATTATTTAGTATTATTATTGTCATACCTATTACTATCATTACTATTATTAGTTTATCTATTTAGTGCAGCACTCATGTTAGAATTCAATAGTTAGTTGTTTTATTATTTAGTTTTATTATTATTTTATTTATTTACTTTAGTATTAGTTTTGGTTTTTGTTTTAAGCATGGTTGTTAGTTTTAATTTTGTGATTTGGTGTTCATTTTAAGATAAATTGCTTGTTGATTGGTGTTATTTATTATGCTAATTTACCTATTTGCTAAATTAATTGTTGGTGATAATGCTTTTTCTTGGTTATCTGATATTTGAGTTTATATTTTATTTCAGGTACATCATGACGAATACTCGCGGTAAATCTAAGGTCGTTGTCCCCACTTCTAAAAAGCAGAAGACACCGAGGGTGACCTCGTCCCTATTCATTCTCCAGTCACGAGACACCCAAATCTCTAGTTCCCTTTGAGACCTCAAGAGGACCTATATTAGTAGTTATGACAGAGAACCTTGGGATTAGGCTGTTGTATCGATTAGGCAACCCTACAGGAGATACACTTGGTCGATGGAGTACGCGCACTGATCGAGACAGCTCCATGGGATAGACTTTTCTCCATCGTCAAGCCTACCTACTCAAAGCTTACATTAGAGTTCTGCTCTACATTATTTCTGTAGCATGCGATGTCAAGAGCTGATGAGCCACGTACTGCCTCATTTCGATTGGGTGGTACGATGCATTATCTGAGCATCCCGGGTTTTAGAGTGGCCCTTGGTATCTACCTCAGTGGGTCTTTCTTGGTCTGATATAGTAGAGATAACGACACCTTATAATATGAGCCAGTCGAGGCCACATGCCTACCTCTTGCCTTCTGTTACATCCACTCTCTTCTTGCACACACATTGATGAGACATAAAGAGAGTATTGGGGTTGTGAGCACGATTGATGCTTATTTTTTGGTGTACGATGTAGCGACGCCTCATCGATCTTGCATACTTCATCGCCGTCACTTATTGCCATCAAACTGACCGTAGTAGGAATGGTCCTATCTGTTTGAGCCCTTACGTGACTCGTTTAGCAAGGTATTTTGGCCTCATTAATACTCCAAAGTAGACATCCTCATTTATGCTAGTTGGATAGAAGATCCTGTAGGGATTATCGATTATGAGTCATATGAGGATGATTGAGCGGTAGCATAAAGTGGGTCCATGTCAATATATACTATCTCATTCTAATCCTTAGGATGAGCACGAGGAGTTTCTAGATGATGATCATCCTCGTCATGCAGACCCACCTCATTCCCCTCCGCTTTTGAGTCACCCTACCGCTGCTCCCACTGTTACACTCAAGGACCTCTGCAAGCGATTTGACCATTTTGAGCATCGATGCTTTAATTGGTTCGATAGCATTGAGGCATATTTGCATCAGATTTGTCAGCATCTCCATATCTTTCATGCTGATCATGTGCCTCATGATCCTGACACTTCTCACGACGACGATCACTAATCTGTTTTGTTTTATTTGCTTTATTTATACTATTTTCGGTTGTACTTTTATTTTTAATTGTTTTATTTTGATTTGTGAGACTTCTTAATTTTTATTTTTATTTTTATTTTGAACCTTGCTATTATTTTTGTAATTTTGATGGTTATTTTTATTATTTCACTATTCTAGCGATTTCATCCAAATTCAAGGTAGTTTCAATTCTCTCCATCTCTTATGATATTATGCTTCTTCTGTGATTATATTTGTTTGTACATTGAGGACAATGTACATCTTAAGTGTGGGAAGATTGTTTGTATATTTGTGATAAAATCATTGAATTATTTGTTGTGTTTAAGTAATTTTCTTGTACCCTCCATTAGAGTGAATTTTTTTATGTGGAATTTTTATTGATGTTGTTTTGGATTAATTTGTAAATTTTTATGTATTGGTTGATTTATAATTTAAGACACGAGAGAGTCAAGCATGATAAGTTATTTTTCAAAAATAAATATTTTAGGTTGTCTCCCTAAATTAAAGTTTTATCTTGAAATTTTAAATTTGCAAGTTTGACATAAAAGCCATAATTTTTGTGAGCTTTGAGCCTATAAAGCATATATTTATTCGTGCTCATCTTATTTTTGATTGAGAGTATGTCGATTTGATTTGTTATTCTAGAATTTGCTTCGATTATATATGTCGAGACTACATTATTGATTTGATATACTGAGATGATAGAGGTACTTAGGATTTACCCTATTTAACCTATAATCACCTTAATTGTTGTGTTAACCCCTAGTAAACCCCATTGATCTTAACATGTTTTTTATTAACCCGTTAATGTTAACCCTTAACCCAAAACTATGTTGTAAATGTATCCTTTTTATTGACTACATTTTTGTTGAGATTTAATTTTGTTAGTTGCCTAACTATTTTCATCAATTGTATTGCTGAATTTTATTCTTATTTAAAAAAATTCAAAAATAGAAAAAGAAAAACATAAAAAAAAAAATTGATTGAACTTGAAAAGTTAGTTTCATATTCTGTTGAAAAGCTCATTTCCATTTGTGAGTATTCTTGTTGATGAAGTTTCTTTTAATTCAACAACTGATTATTTTTTCTAGTTTGGTAACTTATCAACTCGATCTCAATTATAACCAACTTTTCTGGCCTTGTCCACACCCTTAACCTAAGCCCCATTACAACATTTTAAAGACCTTTGATTGGTGTGTCATCTCAATATTTTATAGTGGTAGAGATTTGATTTTCAAGCAAGATTATGGTAATAGCATTTCTCATTCGACTGTTGAGTGCCTAACATTTGAACCTTAAACACTTTGAATACTTTGAGTGATCTTTAGTGAGGATGTCAATTCTTATTGATTTTTAATTGAAGGTGATTATTTAGATAAGGGGAGACACATACATTTTTGGTGCTTTAAAAATTTCGGTTTGAATTGCTTGAATCTTTAGTGTCCTTTTGATTGAATTTCCAATGCATGATTGTTTGTGAATTACCTTAAAACATTATTGATGAAAATGAAAAATTGAGAAATGAAAAATTGAGAAAAGTTAACTTGAATGTGGGATGAGGATTTTGCTTGAGGACAAGAAAACACTTAAGTGTGGGAATATTTGATGAATACCAAAAGTAACATGTTTTAGCCTCATTCTTAATGCTCTTTTGGATGATTATTTGATGTAAAATGGTGAATTTTATGCTCCTAATCCTTTCAATTCATGTTTCTATACTTAGAAAAGTATTTTGGAGGAAAAGGAGTGAAAAACGAGCGAAAATCAAAAAATCAGAGCAAGGTACAAGGGCCACACGGGCTGGACCCTCCCACACAGGCTGCCACATGGCCATGTGCCAGACCATGTGAAAATCACGAACTACACTCCAAAAACGCGTAAAAACACAATTTTTAGGTTTTTCGAGAATTTTAAGATATATATGTACCAAATATAAGAAGAGGTGAGTAAATCGTCAGAGAATATTGAAGAAAAAACTCAAAAAACACCATTGAAGCTGACTCTGAAGCAAATTTCCATTAAGATTGAAGATTTTCTTTTAATTTCTTTGACATTTATTATGAGTTTTCTTGTTTCTTGTGGTTATATTGTCTTTGAGATGTTTTTATTTGCAATTATGAACTAATTTTCTAAATACCTAGGAAGATGAACCATAGGATTAATTCTGTTATTTGATTTCTATTTTTGCGCAATAAATACTTGGATCTTGTTCTCAATTATATGCTTAATTCTTGGTTTAATGTTTCTAGACTATTAATCCATGTTTGAAGTGCTTGAATTAGAGGAGGAATAGACTTTGTTTAAGAGTAGATTTAGCGTAATTGAGTGGAGTTGCATGCAATCCTAGAAATAGGATGACATAAATCCACTGGATTAGAGTCAAATCTAATAGTGGGATCCATATATCGAGTTAATGCGACAATAAGAGTTTTAATTAGAAAGAAATTTCAATTAATAAAGCTAGAGTCAGTTGCTCTTACTCTCGGAAGATATATTAGCATAATTTAGGGATTTCTACGGATCAAGATACTATGTGAAAAATTGCGTAATTTAAATTGATAATGACAGATGAAATTTACGTGGATTCTTTCCTGGGTATTGTCTTGCTTTTTGGTTGTTAATCAATTATTTTACTGATTTGTTATTTGTCATGTTCTTTAGTTAATTAAATTGGTTAATTTTAGTTTTAATCAATCACTCCAATTTTCCAGTTAAATAATAAAAAGACGATAATTACTAGTACTTTTAGTCTTCATGGGAATGATATCTTTGCTCACCATAGCTATACTATTAATTGATAGGTGTACTTATCTTTATCGAATTTTTAGGCGCACTTGCTTGTTTATTGAATAAAATTCCTTTTTCTTTTAATTGCAACTTTTTTTAATTTG
>JABFAF010278488.1:0-10717 GCA_013677275.1 Gossypium schwendimanii | reverse complement strand
ACTTAAATCACCTTATTTAAAATGAAAATAAACACACTTTAATTTATGCATTAAAATGTAACAACCAATGAAATAACATGCTTATATAAACAAACTCAAACATATTAAACAACTAAGATGCTTAAATGCAATGTTTAGGATGCAGATTAAATGAACAAATAAGTTACTCAATGCATGGCTTAATTGAATGATGCAGACTTAAACTAACATGGGAGTTACATAATGCATGTCATAGTTAAGAGATGTAGATTAATAATGCAAGACATTAATTAAAGATGTATATTAATGATATTAAAACTAAAACATAATGAAAGACACAAAAGTAAATGAATTAAAGTCTTTATTCCAGCAACCAAATTAACAAAATAAAATTAAAAGCTTCATTTTGCACTTGGGCCCCTCGAGTTTGGGCCAATCTCGATGTCGTCGAGTTGTGTCGTAACATGATGCGGCTAGGATCGCATCAGTAATCACCTTATCTTGTTCCTTTCCTTCCTTCTTTGGATTAGGTTCGGTATTACTAGGTATGCTAGAGGCTAAATTATTTTGCAACAATTGTAAGACTTGCTCTAATTGACCACAGATTTGGTGTACATCAGCTTGAACTACATGCAAGCCTTCCTCTACCTTACTTACCCTAATTGACAATGGAGGGTTGCTACCATAGGTTGGTTTTCTCTCTTGATCTTGGGGTGCCCTAAAAGGTAGTGGAGGTTAATAATGTTCAATTGGGTTTTGGAGGATTAAGGTTTCAGTTCCCTTGATTGAGAGGTGTCTCTAGGTTTTCTCCCCCACCTAAGGTTAGGATGAGCTTAAAGAGCTTAAAGGATACCCCATTATATTAAATGTATGACGAATGGTTAGAAATACTTTTAGATGTTAGTTCAGATCCTTATTCATTGACCCTTAAAATTAAAGGTTCACTTGTATAATTTGGATCATTGCTGGTTTGGTTTTGAAGTTAAGCTATTAAATGCTACCTTGAACAACATCCAAGTTGGGCATATCATAGTCATGCAAAGTTCGTTGCTCCATGGGTAGGTGTGGTGGTTGTTAATCTCTACTCGTGGATCTTCGATAGGCTGCTCTCTTTATAGAGGTGGGGGTCTCTAGGATGTTGTGCCCTCCTTGTGTGTGTGTGTGTGATGATACTTTTCAGTTCTGGCTTAAATGGTAAGATACCATTACTGGCCAGAGTCATACAAGGCCTCCTACAAGCACAAAAAAGTGAAGAAAATTAACTAAAAATTACAAATGAAATAAAGACAAATAAAAACAAAGTTTTATGTATAAATCCTACTTTTGCTACTTATCTCTACTTAACATATACACTAAAAATTACTCAATCTTACATCGTCTCCTAGGCAACGGTGCCAACAACTTTGACCGTGCTTGCACATGCACATAAAACAAACAATTTTATAAAAGAATTTTATAAGCACGGCTTTAGTGCAAGTGTACAAGTCAGTTGTAATATTTGTAATGTTACAATGGAACACTAGAATATTCTACGTATCAAACCCAAGGGAGATGGCGATTGAGTGATAAATAACATACACTCTAAAGTCTAAATAGCTACTGATACGATTTTATAATATGATAAATCATAACAAGAATATTTTGCAAGAAAATTACTAACAGTGGTTGGTTGATTTCGATGTGATTCGACGGTTCTCGAACAGGAGACTTAAATCGCTTAAATTACTGAGTGACTCTATTTTATCTTTCTATCTCAATTTTATCGACTTAGATGAATTAATCTGATTTGTCTCTCGATCTCACTGATTAATCTAGGACTAATGAATGGGTGCACAAAAAGATTATCTCTCGATCTCACTTGCCTAGATATTCCCTTAGGGGTGTCACTTCCTAAGTTTTTAAGTTTATTCCCTTAGACGTTGTGAAATGCAAAGCTTTCTCCATGACCCTTTCTAGCATTGTCAAGCAATGATACCTTTCACTTCCTTCAAGTTCTATAAGTTATATGCCCACTTTATCGATGTCAAGGAAAGTAGTTCGAGTTTGACAACAGTTACATTAAATTTGTTTCAGGAACAAGAAGCAGAAAGTCTAACCACACAATTGCATAGTGGCTTCACAGTGTTATTACAAAGCTTCTACTGGAAGTGTTAGAATCATCAATAGGAAGGCATTCCTCAGCTTCAGCCCTCGATTTCAACTTTGGCGTACAGTCGGGGTTAGTTGGTAACCTAAACTTAGAGACCCCAAGACAACATTCTGTGAGTGCTTTCAATTTCAACTTCCTAATGTCGATGTTCTATGTTGGAAACACTTATGCAAGTATGCCATCAAGTTACACTAGTGGTCAATTAGCTAGTATTGGTTTTAACATAGGGTTTACAAGAATGAATGATGTACTCCCTACAGCCTACACTAGTGAAGGGACATCCAACCTTGGACATGCAATTGGGGTTGATAACAAAGTGGGAACTGAGAACAAAGAGGGATCTAAAACCAATGATGATCCAATCTAGGAGTCTAGACTGGATGGTTCGAAAAATGTATTATTTTTTGAACCAAAGGCTGTTCCTACTAAACTAAAAGAGAGTGGTTTTGACGGTGAAGGTTCGGACAATGCCACAGGAACTCATCCATATTGTACAACATATGCACCTTCACCCCACATGCTTAATGTCAACCTTAATGCTGAAGGTGGGTTAGAAGTTCCAGAACTTCCTCATAGAAGATCGGGTTATTTGGGTTCCTCTACAAATTTCAACAATTTATAAGTTGGAATAGATTTTTCTTCCAAAGATGCTTTTGTTGTTGCAGTGAAGCATTATAGCAAACTTCCATGTTATAAAATCTCGAGCTAAAAAATATTAGGCCAAGTGTGCAATGCGTGATAGTAGATGTCCATGGAAAATCATGACGTTTGTGAGAAAGACGATGGGGTTCTATACAATAAAGAAATATAATGCTCCACATACTTGTGTCGTTATAGGTACATCACAAGATCATCCGAAATTGGATTCTGACCTGATCTCTGACATTGTCTTACGTATTTTGAAATACTTTTGTTGTTGCAGCTATGTCACAAGATCATTCAAAATTGAATTCTGGCATGATCTCTAACATTATCTTAACTATGGTAAAAGTGAGTCCTAGGATTCCAGTACTAGTTTTAATTGTCAATGTCCGTAGTCAGTACAATTACAACGTCTCGTACTATAAGACATAGGTTGCAAAATAAGAGGCTATGGAAAAGATACATAACGGGTTGCATAAATCATATAATGATTTGAGGCAATGGTGTAATGTACTGAATCAGTACGTATCAGGTACCGTAATCGATCTGCAAACAGAACCTGCATATTATGGCAATCGAATAGTCCAAGGGAAAAGAATTTTACATGTTTTTTTGACATTCAAGTCATGCATTGAATCATTCTGATACTGTAAGCCATTAGTCCAAAATTAATGGTACATTCATATATGAAATGTAATAACCCATTTTTAGTGGTACCAGAAATGGTGATTTTGGAACCCTATTTTTGAGAATCGAGTCAATAAATATTATTTATTAATATTTACTAGTTTATTATAGAGTTATACTAATTTTTGGTCCGGTAATTTTGTCAATTGAATGATTAATTGAAAAAAAAGGACTAAATCGTAAAAACTATAAAATTTAATCACTATTGATTTATATTAGTTAAAAGGGTTAAAGGGTAAATGTTTAAGGATTCAAAAGGTAATTATGCCATAATCTATTATGGTGGACGGTTAGTATATGTTTTAAATGAAAAATTATATTCATTATAATATTAGTTTACAATTAAAAATAGTTAAAACATAAAACAAAGCATGTGGCCATTTCATTTTCACTTTTTTTTCACCTTTCTTAATTGACACTCTATTGCTGTGAATAAAGAATTTTGACCAAGCTTTCAACCATGCATGTAAGTGATTTGATGATTGTTTTTTTCGTAATTTTTATGTTTTTGAAATCATTGTAGCTTAATCTAACTAGCCTAGGGACTATTTTGTAAAAATTTCAAAGTTTTGAAATGTTTTCTTTGATTTTTTTGATGTTTTGTAAGCTTAGATTTGATTATGGGCTAATTTGTAATGTGAATTTGGTCAATTTTGAATTTAGGGACTAAAATAAAAATATTGTGGATTTGAGATGAAATTTCTATAATTATTATTTCTATAGGGTTAAAGAAGGATGAAATTGGAAACATATTGAAAAATGGAGCTTAAATGTGAAAGATATGATGGTTTCGATTTTAGGGACTAAATTGAATAAAATGCGAAACCTTAGGGAAATTGTGGAAACTAAAATTTAGTTGACATAAACATTGGATAAGATAAATTAAGGTATTTGGCACTGATAATTTATATTGAATTACCATATAAATCAAGATTTGGACCAATCGGTAAAAATTCGAAGAAAATAGAAAATTACAGACTAGTCCCTAATATTTCTACTACTCCTATTTTTATCTGGTAATTTCATAGGATGTAATTTTATATATATAACTATGAGGTTTATGTTTGTAATCAATATTTCATGTGTATCAAATATTCTTTGAATTGTATGCAAATTGGTACGAACCTGAGAATGCTTATTGTTTTGCATTACGGTGCCCACTGATTCACATTACGGTGTCTGTTGATTTGCACTTCGGTGCCTACTATTCAACACATTAGTGCATTCTGGTGTGGTGTAGTTACCCGCGTATCCGTATCTGTTCATTTAGTTCATCTGGCTAACTATTTAAAAGGAAATGTATTTTCTAATTCTATATACTGATTGGAAATGAGTGTGTTCGCATGGTTATATGTACTCTTATGCTTTAACTAAGTAAAATAGTACATTCATTTGATAATCTTGATGAGATGGTGCTAAATTAATTTTATACGAATGAATTGATTGTTTATATGGTTGTATATTAAATGCTCACCTTTCAGTTGTGACATATTATGACAAGAAACATAGTTAAACTTGTTATTTTGTAATGTTAATTATGATATGAGGTAAGTTTACGGTTTTAATATCTATGAACTTACTAAGCATATATAATGATTTCCTGTCTTGTAGATATATTTTGTGAAATGTAAAGATTTGATCAACTAGGAGCTTATACTATCCAACTTCTATCTCGGTATATCTTTTATAGTTCAAGAATCAATTTTGTGGCTTGTATATAGGATTAATATGTATAAGTGTCATTTTGAATGTTAATAGTTATGTTATGTGTGAAATACTTGTTCTTCATTATGATATGATATGCTTATAAGTATTATTAAATGAATTAGTAATCTTGAATGATGGTATAATATGGAAATGTTTTAAGTTATACAAATAGGTAAACTTATAACAAGGTTATATGATATGTTATAAGCTTTGACAAGTGTTTGTGGTGAATGGTCAAATGTTTAATTGTTGTTAAAGTGTTTGTATGGCACTTTATAGAATATTTGCAGCTGAGTTTCCAATTCAGTAGGCAAGTTAACGCCATTTATAGAAACACTTCCTCCATAAAACCAAACCATCCTAGATACAAATACAGAACGTAACAGAAATTAGACCTGTTTACAGTATACATGCAAAGCATAATAGTTTCAGAACATATATAGCATTTTTTCGGGTTACTCACATTCTGTTACGAAGTTTACTTATCATATGATGTCTCATATATACAAACAAATATCAGAATTTATGCTAATAGATGCTTGGGTTTCATGATTTATAAGCTATTTGGTCACATACTGGCCCCACGAAAGGCCTATGATCGATCAGAACGATGTTTACAGCCCTAGAGAAAAATTAAAAAATTTGGGTCCACACCCCCCAAATAGCCTAAAACATTTGTCACACACCGTCCAGCACATGGCTGTGTGGCGTCGAATGTGTAAAATTTTGTCTTTCACTGTTCATTAATTTTCGTTACACACATTGACTGATTTTGATGCAAAAACTCCCACGAGACTTTCAGAACCTAAACACATCAATTGAACACCATTTGAGACGATTCTCTAACTTGATTCAAAACAAATGATAAAACTAACTTCAACGTTCTATCACAAAATTTTGACATTAAAACTCAAATCAACTTCTCACCTTCAAAAAAAATAATAGCCCACCTAACAATTCTCATTGGAGGATTAATTGCCTCTCCAACTTCACCTAAAAGTGCAATCGACTAAACATACGGAATGCTTACAACCTAAAAACTAACGAGAATAACAGTAAGAATAAACTCACTTACAACACGAGAAAGAATCCAAAATCACTTACATGAACATTCGACACAATATCCACAAACGTCGAAAATGAAACGAATAGCAAAATGAAGTGGAAGTAATGTCGTAAATATAATAATAATAGTAGTAGAAAAGCAAGGGAACAAAACAAAAGAATGAATGGAAATAAATAAATAAATAAATAACATATTGCCAAGTAGGGAAAAGTATGGCGGCGTGAGATGGGGAAAGGGGGAAAAAAGAAATATGGGAATTTGTTTAGTAAACTTATATTTTTATTTTATTGATATTTAAAAAAACCCCAAATATTTTTTACTAGAAAAAGGGAACATATTTAATCCCATAACTAATCAAATATTTAATGAAGAGTTTAAATTAAATTTAAACCCATCCACAGACTTAATAAAAAGAATAAAATATTTTCATTATGCATACGGAGACTCAAACACGGAACCTTAAGTCAATATACCCAGTGTTCAACCACCCATAAAACCAAATAACATGTCAAAAACCAACAAATCAAAACTTAAATTTTGGGGTGTTACAGTTTAAGTACAAGATTGGTTTAGGAACTTGCTTGTAAAGGTTTATTTTTGCTCACACGAACTAACACACGGTCGTATGTCATACTTGGGCAGATGATGCGACCGTCTGCTCTGTATGAATTAGGAGATTTCATGATAACATGGGTTCGGTAGGTTACACGAGTTGGCCACACGCCCGTATGGTATATTGTACATGGTCTTAATTTGTTACGCGACCTAGCAACACAGCCATGTGACTCTGCATTACACAGCATCAACCTTGCACACAGTTTGAAGACACGGTTATGTGATTTCAATGCCACACGACCTCAGCCTGTCACACGGCTTGGCCACACAGCCATGTGACCCCTGTTTTGTGATTTTACCTCACTTTTATGTAAAGTTTCAAATTAGTCCATGTTTAGTTCTAAATTGCTTTTAGAGCTTTTGTATGTTTAATTTAAGCCTAATTTCGTACATACAATACGTTTTATTTTAATGATCGAGTTCTAATGAATGTTTAAAAAAATTTTTGAATTAAAACTACTTGCTCTTATTCTGTTATTTATTGTAGCATCTCGTAACCCTAATCCAATGACAGAGATGGGTGGGGATGTTACATGAGAGATATGAGCATCACTTGTTGTTGGTTGTTGCACAGGATAGTAATTGAAAAATCGTGCCAATAAATTTTGCAATTGTTGAAAGAGAAACCGCTGATGCTTGAGGTTTCTTCTTAACTAACTTGAGAAAGTATGTTGCGCCGCAACCCGATATATGCATCATTTCTGATAGGACACCCAGAATATTACTGCAATTGATCGACATGGAAGCCTATGGGATCGTGCACACCATAGGTATTGTATACGTCATATCACATCAAATAACAAGGGTCAATTTCATAAGGATGCTGAGCGATGATATGCTATTAGCATGGGTACATAGTAAATATTATTTTCTAAATAAAATAAAATAGAAAATCAAGACAAGAAGAACTTGAGAGAAATTAAATGAAAAAATTGAGAATAACATAGTTGAGATAATTGAGAGAATAGATGAATAGGGTTAATAGGATTGAGAGAATAGGATTGAATGAAAAAAAAAGAAAATAAGTTGGGTATATGTAACAAATAAACTAGCTATTTGGAAAATACCGTTAGAGAAAAAAAAATTAAACTAGTCATTGGAATTTTTGATCATTGAAAAGATTACCATTGACTTATCGTTGGACAAAAACGCATTTAACAAGACCGATTTTCAACTGAGGTGGCAACAGATTAGAAGTGAATCTTACAACATTTTTCTTCGTTTCCATTGAAAATTAAAAAGAAAATAAACAACACAAAACAAAATTTAATGCAATTAAATATCTTCAATTTCAAGTCTAATTAAATAAGCATAATTCAATTTGCTATCGTATACTACTAGGCCATTTGAATCACATAACTATATATATAAAATAAATGACAGGTTCCATTCACAATGCGTTAAATTTCAGAAATTTAAATAAATATAATTATGTAAATAAATATATTGTAAAAAAATATTTCAATTATTTAATAAATCAGCGTCTAATATAACACATAACATATCAATTATATGCACATTAAATTTTTTATATAAAGTATGCACATAAAAATTGAAACACAGAATTACAGTCACAAATATATTTTTAAATTATATCTCCCTTTTTTATTAATTGTTTTTGTATGGAAGGTTTTTTATTTGCATTATTGACTCTTAATAATTTATTTTGAATTTATAAATTCTTTTTGAAAATATTAACACAATTTATCATTAAGTTGCTTAGTTATCCTTGTGAATATATTTATTTATAATGTGAACAAATTGTTTTATATTAAATCTTATGTGCTACCTATTCATTTTTAAGTAAATTAATGTCATATACAATAATAAATATATTAAAGAAAACATATCTACTTCTTAATATTAATGCAAAAGTTAATAGAAAAACCCTTAATATTGATTATCAAAATTAAGATAAAAATTACGAGAAATAAAACCACAACAATTAAGGAATATCTTGTATCAAAGAAAATCAATATTTAAAGTTCATCTTTCTTCCTTCCTTCTATTTTATGCATGTATAAAGGCCTATCTTACACCATTTGTTTTAACATAATTTGAAGAACAAATTCAATGATTTTGCAGAATTTATTTTAAACATAATTTATTCACTAATTGTTAACATTATGGTCATGGAAGAGAATCATCCACTAAGGGGTTAAAGAATGAAATTGGTGAGAGAGTGATCAAATATTTGTAGTGCAAGGTTGAGATGTACAAGGCATTATACAATGAACAACTTAAATTTAATAAAAAATTTGAAATGAACAAGGCATTATGAATATTTATCAAAAAGATTTCATTAATTCAACATCCCAACGAATAATTAATTGTAGGATGAAATCTTGATAGAATTCGAAAAAGCGAGTAAATCCCACCACTTGATGAGTTGAACAATTTATAATTAATACATATAACTAACTCGTGCATCGCACGAGATAAGAAACCAATTATGGACTACAATTCAATCTCTGATTCCACTTTAATTTATTCAATCCGGTCCTTGGTTTTTAATAGTCCTTGATTCAATTTTAATCCTTCGCTTTCAAAACATGCAACACCCAAATGGATGGAGTAAAATGAATTGTAACATACAAATAAAAGTTTAAATCAATTTATTTTGTTAACCAATTACTTGCTCTAAAGAAAGCATGATTTTAATTAAAAGACAAATATATGTATATATACATATATAAGAATAATAGCTTGCAAGAATAAAAATATGCAAACATAAAAATTTAGAATTGTAGAAATTAAAGTTGAATCGAGAACTAAATTGAACAAATTTAAAATTAAGATTCAAGGATTAAAATGTAATAAATCAAGACATTGAGGTGCCTAAAATATAGGGAATATAGAGTAGACGTTTATTTAAGGGTTTCATTTCCACATTTTCTTCTTCGTCCCATCATTCCCTCGTTTCATTTTTTTACTTTTAAATTTTTAGATTTTACTTGGTAAAAAAAAATGGGAAATATCAAAAATATAAAGTGTGTTTGATAGGAAAAATAAAATAATTTCTTTCCATCCATTGTTTGGTAGGGTTGAAAAAATAAAAAATAAAAACTTGAAAAATACATAAATTTTTTTAATTAATTCTCATTTTCACTCCACTTATCATTCTAATTTAAAATTATTAATTTTTATACATTAAAATGAAAATTGATCATCTCTTATATTTTCTTTCTTCTCAATTTTTCCCCCAACTCTCCTCCCATCCCTCTATTTTTCACCCAACTAAACACACCAAATCTCCCTCTCCAAATTCCTTACCCAAAACCTCCATTAACTCACACTCTTCTTTCTTTTTTCTCACCCTCTCCGGTTCCTTGCACTTTTAGTTAGGGTTTTTAAGCCCCGTGAGCCTCACTAGGTCGGGCGGCTGCCGATTTCAACGAGAACTCACCTTTCCTTCTTATGCATCATTTTTTAAGAAAGGAGTTTTAATAAATCCGACCTTTCAACTAATAATCCCATTTCATATCTTCAATTTTGAACTAATCAAGTGCTTCATGTTTGGTCTAAGAAATTAATACAAAAGAAGAACAAAAAGAAAAGCATCAATGATTTACCCTTCAATGCCCTATCAAAATATTAACACAAAAGAAAACAAAAATCTCACAGGAATTTTTATTTATTTTGAATGTTTCATCATCATTGATCGAAATGGCTTAAAGCCCATAGGCCTATAGAGGGTTTTGTGAAGGTGGTGGAGTCCCCATGTCCGTCGTCCTCTAGCCTGTGAGTAGGTTAGAGGTGGTTGTTGATTGTGAAGTGTGGGTAGCTTAATTGGTGCCTAACGCAGATAATTTTTGTGCGTCGAAATTAAATTATATTTTTTTACAATAGTAAAAATTTAATTTTATTATTTT
>JABFAF010278456.1:5706-16716 GCA_013677275.1 Gossypium schwendimanii | reverse complement strand
AAACTAGTAATTATTAAATATTATAATTATTTTTAACTGACAATTTAATAATGTGATTGAAAAGTAAAACGTATTCTTGTCACTTAAAAAGTTTCTCCAAACTCGTGATATTATATATATAAATGATTTATTAAATGTTTCAATTTTTAACTTTTTTTATTTTGATTAAGATAAAATTCGATGTCAAAATTAATCCATTTAAATCGGCTTTAGTTACGTAAATAATGGATATTAGTATAAATATATGTTGGATTCAAACATAAAAATTCGTTATTTACATAACTAAAACCCATTTAAATGGATTAATTTTGATATAAATTTTATCTAAAATAATAAAAAGTATCTAAAATAAAAATCATAATTGTGAGTAAGCAAAAAAATGTCTTCTCTTTGTGAGGGCAATGGTTCAAGGGATTGCTTTGTGGATGGTTTGACCCCTAAAAAGGTTTGGTTTAGGGATAAAGATGATGTTTCAAACAAGAATATGTTCGTAGATCGGCTTGCGAAACCAACAATTTCTTGGAAGGATAAATTGTTAGGGAATTTCCCTAAAGATCCAAATAATGAAACAAGGGTTGACGATGACTTTGACTTCTTGGAAGGGGATGTCAAGAAGTCTATTGTGGATGGCATACCCCCCATCGATTTCTCGGAAAGGATTCACCGTCAACTCATCAAGGATTTGAAAATCATCGTGATTCTTAAATTGATGGGTAGGAACATTGGCTTTTCAATCTTGAATAACAAAATATATAGTCTTTGGAAACCTTCGTTGCCGATTTGATAATGGACATTGAAAATGGATATTTTTTGGCTAGATTTCAGAGTATGGAAGATTATGAAAAGGTCCTAACGGAGGCTCTTAGTAACAGCCTGATTTTTAGTGGTGTTAGAAATAGTGGTTTCGGGACCACAAAATTGACGAGAAAGTTTATATAATTAGTATTTAAATTATACGAGTCAATAATAATTTTTTTATTGAATTTTGATTTGAGGAATTTTAATTAATTGAATTAATAGTTAATATAAGTGGTTTAATCCAAAAGTCAAGTGGTTATTGAAAATGAGGTATTGGGACCTCGTTTTCATAATTTAAGGCCATAAATATTTTTATTTAATATTTACAGAGTTGTATTATATGTGAATTGAAGTTTGGTCCAAAAGTTTTGATGATTTATTGCTTAATTAAGGTAAAATGAGTAAATTGTAAAAGAGGTAAAAGTTAATTGCTATAGATTTAAAATAGCAAAGGGACAAAAATGGTGATTAAACCATGGTCAAAAAGTCCAAGCGGTGGTGGATGTCAATCATTCCACTAACTTTTGGGTTATTTATTCATTTAGTCCTAATTAGTTTAAGGCTAAATTGTAAATAAATTTAATATAATTGAAGGACCAATTGTGCAATTGGACCCTCCTTAAATGGCCTAATAATAGAAATGATGTGGAATTCTTTAGATTTTGGTAAACTGCAATTAAATCCTAATTAAATAAGGATTTACCAATTAATCTGTTTTCCAGTATGATAAAAAGTGGTGGTTTCGGGGCCACAACTCTGATGTTTCATGCCGTAAATATTAATTATTTAATATTTACAAGGTCATTAGTGTAGTTTTAAAATTTGGTTAGGAAATTTTAACGTTTGGATGGTTAATTAAGTAAAAAGGACTAAATTATAAATATGGAAAAAGATGGATTTATTAGTTAAAAGGGGTAAATTAGAGGTTTTGGATGGAAAATAAACCACCATTACCCATAATGGGCGGTGTTGGCTTTCATTTAGTTAAAATTTCATGAATTAATTAAGGGTAAAATAGTAATTAAATAAATAAAATTGAAATGAAATAAAAGCCATATTGACTATGAAATTTCATTGTTTTCTTCTTCCAAAGGTTGAAACACCATTTTTAAGGGAAGAGAAAGCTTCAGCTAGCTAGGGTTCTCTATTAGGTACGTGTTTGATGTCCGTTTTTAGTAATTTTTATGTTTTTAAGCTCGTATTAGCTTAATCTAGCTAACCCGGGGACTAATTTGTAAACCTGTCAAATGTTATGGATTATGACATTGATGAATGAGTTTTTCTTGAAGTTTTATGGTAAAATATTAAGCTTGGCTGCTAAATACGACTATTTTGTAAAGTAGTTTTTGTTAACTTTAACGTTCAAGGACTAAAATGTGAAAATAGTAAAAGTAAAAGGACTTGGTGTGAAATAAAAACAATTAGGGGATGTAGAAAGGTATTGAATAATTTTTTTGAAATTAATTGTGGTTCAAAATGGTTAAATTGCAAGTTTTGAGCTTAAGGACTAAATTGCATAAAAGTATAATTTTGGGGGTAATTTTGTAAAAATATCAAAAAGGACTTAATTGCATAAATGAGTTAATTTTGTTGTTGGGATTAGTGAATTGAATAAAATTATTATTTTAGATCAAGAACGAGTGAAAAATCGAGGAAAAGAGAAATTACCAAATAATCCTTGCACCTTTGTCATTGCTACAATTTAGTCAGGTAAGTTCGTTCATTTTTATACAATTTAAGTGTATGTTATATGAATTTAATTGTTGAATGTTGAATAACATATTGATGCATGTAATTGAAAATGGAAATAATAAATTGTTATGGTACCGATCACTGATTGAAATATTCTAAGCCGATAAATGTTTGATTGTTGAACTAATACTTGCAGATGAAATGTGAGATAATGAGATATTCATGTATTGTTCTGTGATGGAATGCTCTGAACTGATGAGCGTAGGAGAGAGTACGGCTGGCATGCCAATAGGTTTTATTGCGTGCTATACGAGATTGGTATGAGATGAGATGATGATTCTTGTGTATTTCTTGTCCACTAAATATACCAAAGTCCAGCATTTGTTGCGGACTATCATGTTATATATACAGTATTTTTGGCATGTTATCGGGGGCAAATGTAAAGCCTTCGGGATTGGTGCTTGGTGGTAAGATTTTATCTGTTGGATTGACTCATTTGAGAGTATGACGTGTTTCGGATGGATAACCATGTACTCTTATCCATATATCTTTCATCAAAAATTATTTATTGATCATTAAATGTAATTGAAATATGGAAAAATTATTTGTACTATTATTGAGCATTTCTCTCCTGTTGTGAGCTATGATTGACAGAAACTCTGATAATAACCTTGTGATAAGAACTCTATTATTTAATATTGTTATTTGATTTGTTGAGTTTTAATTCAGTAAGATTTACTGTTCAATCAACGAACTTAATAAGCTTTTCGAAAGCTTACTCATGTTATTTGTCTTATTTCTTGTAGATATGTTTTATGGATCAGGAGATTGGACCAGCTTGAAGAAATCACACTATCCGAGGATCATTTGGTAGCTTCTGAATACATCTTGGCTTATATGGCATGTAATAGGAACATCTGGTTATGTTTTTGTAATGGTTCATAGTATTTGAAATGCGTGTGCATTGTGCATTTGATGTTCTGACGGGAGTAATTAAGTGAAGTATGCATGTTTCATCCTGAGTCCAAGCAAGAAATGGCAAGTTTGAATGAGTATGGCATGATTAATTTGGTTTGTTTAAGTTAATTATGATATTATGGGATCCATAGTAAGTCAATTGAAACATGTTGTGGCTTAAAAATGTAATAGGCTAATAGTGAATGTTTGGCGATAGTTTTAATCACATATGCTGTAGCTTGATGTTCTTGAATCGTTGTTGTGCTAAGTAGTTATTTGAGGCTTGTATGCTTAGTTCTAGTTGAGACATGAGTAGATGATGCTAATCAAGCATGAATTGATAAGTTTCGTTATTAATGATGGTATACATTTATGGTTTGAAAGTTTAGCTTGATAATGGATTTGTATGTGATTGAAATGTGGTGTCAATGATGGCACATTGGTTAGGCACATAGGTTGGTTGTTTAACTTGATTTGGAGTAGTTTAAAATGTATTATAAAGTCTTATTGTAACGCCCTAAGATTTTTAAGAATTTAATTGTGAGAATCTGCAGTAATTAAATTTCTGTATCTGTGGTTCTGTGCTTTGCTTTTGTGTTTAAGGTCTGGAGTTCAAGTTATTGTTAAAAGTTTTATTCTTTTAGAACAATCCCTATCCATGCGATATATGGTTAAGTGTAGTTCTGTAGGAATCCATGTCAAGAATGAGCCTGTTGGTTCACTGGTTAAGCATCTTTCTGTATCCTATCTAGTCCTAAGTTCGAATCCCATCGTATGAGTTAGGAGAATTTTTGCTTGTTTTCGGAGGTATCTTGGTGGTTAAAAGAAAAAAAAAACTTCATTAAAATTTGGTTAACGTTCTGTGTCCTTTCTTTTTCTTTTTCTTTCTTTTATATTACTTCTTTGATTTCTTCTTGTTGATTGTGTTCAACAAGTGAATATAAAAAATTAGTGAGACCTTTAAGTTATTGAAAGACTTCTTTGTAAGTTCTGTCCGAATCCTTCAACTTCTACGAAGTTTTGTTAGATTTTTGTTGCATTGTTAAATTGAGAATTCTCTAATTGTTTTACTTAAACTCTTTGATAACTAATCGTTTTGGTTCCCTTAGGTGTGAGTACGGAGGGAAGTGATCCTTCGCGTGTTGTGCCGACTTAGCACGATTGAATCGTCGATAAGCGTTAGTTGTTGAAAGTTTTCTCATGTCGATTTATTCGACATAATTGATTGTGTATTAACATTGCGTTATTTAGTCGTTTTAGTCAAATGATTAATTTTCGCATTATTTTTTCGTCAAAGTGAAACCAAGCGCGTACCGAAAACCTTATTTTTGCAAGTTTCGGTCGCCAAAAATGGTGGTTGTCGATGCCATACGGCTAGGTACATGGGCATGTGTCTAGGCTGTGTGAGCCCTGTGTGGCAGGCCGTGTTGGTGGCCTTGTAACTCACTGTTCCTCAATTGAGAGTCACACGGGCAAGACACACGGGCGTGTGTCTGACAATATTAGTGTAGGGTTCACAAGAGCAAGGGACATGGGTGTGTGTTTAGGCTGTGTAACTTATTGTTTGTGACTTAGGACAAAACGAGCAAGCACATGGGCGTGTGCCCAGAACATGTGAACCACACGGGTAAGGACACGGCCGTGTGTCCAGGCTGTGTAACTCTCTGATTTATACTTTAAAACCACACAGGCAAGGACATGGGTGTGTGCCCAGGCTGTGAGAACCACACGGGCAAGGACATGATTGTGTGCCCAGGCCGTGTGGCATTTATAAAAAGGGCCAGAAAATGTTACTTAAGACTGATTTTGATGTCCCTATGGTATGGATTGTTTGAATTTGACTGAATGATAACTCTCTGACACCCTGTGACCTTTGCATGGATTCTATACCTGTATGTGCACTGTGATGCTTAGGCTGATATTGAACTATGCTATTTACTTTTGGAAAAAGTTAGAATAACTGAATACGTATTGTGGATGTTGGTTATCTGCATATGCATGGGTTGGGATATTAAGAAGAATGAAGTGATCTGTTCTAAACCAGTGGCTAAGCCACTATATGTATCACTCTGATTCTGGCGTTTCATTGTATTACGATCTAGCAACTAAGCTGTATTTCTGTACATGTGTCAGACAAACACTCTATGGTGTGTAGGGTTGGTTGGGCATTGAACGCCCTTAATAGTGTGTTGAGATGGATGAAGATGGTGTGTAGCGGATGAGGGGTAGGAATATCTGCATCTGACTCAGATCTGTATCCTGTATATGAAACTTAAATTTGTTTCTACATCTAAAATCACTCTATCTTGGATCTGAACTAGAAATGCTCTGTTATCAGATCGAATCTTTGAATATGGACACTATTTGGTTAATGTGTTTATGTGAACAAGCTTTTTTATGCACTGAGTTTACAACTCACTTTATTGTTGGTTGGATTTTAGGTAGTTCTTAGTCTTGAACGGGTCGGCACCGCGGAAACTTGGTCAAGCTTTTATATTTCTTTTAATTACTACTTTAGGAATTTTGGCAAACTATGATAGTAGGACTTTGAAAGATTATATACCTAACTAATATTTGTGATAAATATTATGCGGAGTATGGTTTAGTATTGTTCTGTTATCTGTGTGGTATTTGAGTATCGATGATGTAACTCTTTAAACTTGGATTGGACGTCTAGGCCGGGTTTAGGGTGTTACACACCCAGTGTCTCATCGATTAAGCCGAAGCAAATCGACACCCAGTGCCTCATCGACTTGTAGTCAAAGCATCCCTGAACTCTTTCTATCCTATGGCATGCCAATTATATTCGGCTCTACCCGAATAGTTAATAGGGTATTCGTTACTTATTTCATACTCAATCCATGTATAAATTTACATAAACTAGATCATAAATTCATTCATTTAAATCATATAACAACATCAAATATCACAATAAGCATTCAATTTCATAATTATACAATTATCTATATCTTCCACATAGGTTTCAATTTAGTCCTCAAGAACATCAATCATTATCATCAATTGACTCACCTTAAATTCTCACCATGTGCATATAGTTCAAAATGCAGGAATTAACTAAGAGTTTGATTATAGAAATGCAAACTGTAAACTTCGATCTATTTGTCAATGATTTTATCTTTTCCCTTCTTTCTCGAAGAAGCCGAGTGATCATCTCTAGACGTACAAACGTCTAGAGTGTGAATACTGCAATAAAATAAAGAGTTATGAGGTAGTAGTCGAAAGTATACGGGTCTAGAGATTTTACAACAAAGTAGGTGAGTACTCCGAGGATCGTACCCAAGGGAAGCGAGTACTAAATCAATCTTAACCTAAACAATTAAAAATCTAATTAATACTTTAAGTCAGTTATAGTACAAAAGTAAAATAAGAGATAAGTTTGGGGTTTCTTGAATAAAATAAAATAACATAAAAGAATTGAATTTCAAGAGATATAAAGAATAAAATGAATTGAATTTAAAGATGGGTGATTAGCTTGCTTCAACAATTCCAATCAACCATCATCTTGGGTTTCTCATCAACCAACTAGTCGTTACCCTAGCATGATCTTCAGATCTTCCACTAACATAACGAGTCAGCAAGGACTACTTATCTTCTTACCTCACAGTCCAGATTGGCTTGGGGTAAAGGTGTTCATGAATGGACAATACCAATTTTTGGTTAATTCCCACCTTGATGACTTCCTGGGGTTGTCAGGCCTAGGTTTTGTTTCACATTCTTCCTTTCCCAAACAATTGATCCATTAAGTAACCCTACAAAATAGTTAAGAGATCATGCTTCCACTAGCTAATCCCCCATAGAAGGATTAGTTCCTCATAGCCTTCATAAACAACATGGAATAGATGGAAGAATTAATCATAAAAAATGGGTTGAAATAGAGAGTATATGAAAATCCTGATTGATATTGATAATAAGCATGAATCCACAATAGTTGATATCCTTTATAAATCAGAACTCTTGAAAGAAACATAGAACAAATAAACTAAAACTATGAAAAACCTAAAGAAAACAAAAAACAAAAACTTAAACCTAAAGAGAGAACCTAAGCTAATGGAATGGTGTTAATAATGTGCGCCAAAGGAGCCTATTTATAGCCTTCAGGTAGTCGTCGTCCTTAACCCTAGGTTAGCTAACGTTCCTGCACTTTAAGTTTGACTGTGCAGACCCAAACACCCCTGTTATGTGTTTTATTCTTGTCATAAAGTTGATGTCGCGACACACTAGGACCTGTGTTGTGACATAGCAGCCAATTTACTCCTCTGTAGCTGTCTTCAAGGTTATGTCGCGACAACCTCAGCCTATGTCGCGACATTGAAGGAAATTTCTCACTTTCTCTATTCTGCTCTTTTTGTTTTGACATCGGATCTCCCATGTTGCAACATGACGTCCAGTATTGTCCCGAAATGCCTTCTAATGGTCTCTTGCACATTCACAAAGTATGTTAGCTCTCCCTTAGGCCCTTAAGGTTAATAAAAGACTCAATGTGAAAATTTTATTGAGTGCAAATTAAACTAAATAAAATTAAAACATAACGAAAATACTTGTATTCAAGCTCCTTAAATGTGAAAACTAGTTTAATCTGCTACATCGAATTACGGTAGATCACTGGGTCGATGTTAGCTATAGAATAAAGCAAACAACACATTTCATTAATACACAATCAATTTCACATTCAATTGCTAATATATGCAACTTTTGCATTTTATTCAGTTTAGCCCCTAAAACCGGGACTAACATAACTTCCACATTTAACCTCAAATTTTTATACCAATTTCTCTCTAAGCCAAATTTATCTCCCGATTTCTCATTTCTACTGTTAAATTTCAATTTTTTTTCAAGTTGGTCCCTATTCCACAAAATCAACAATTGACTTTACAATTTAGTCCTTTTTCACTTTTAACCTCAAAATCTATAAAATTAGTCCTAAGAGTTTTATTATTCAATAATGGCAACATCTTCAATCTTTAAAAGTACCAAAAAATAAGACATGGGTCAGATAGCTCGAGATTCTGAAACATAAAAATTACGAGAAAATGACTAAATTGGACTAACCAAATTGAAGCTTGAAAATTTGAATCCCTAGCCATGAGTTATTTTTATCCCCCTTTAATGTTTCGATCAAAAGAAAGGAAGACGGAAAATGCTTTTGATTTTCCACTAACTTGAGTTTAATAATGTTTTATTGCATTTCATTTTATAATTTAATTACTTATATTTTATAAAATAAGAAGATACATATATATACTATAATCGGCCACCTTTTTCATATTAAGGTATATTTTCTTTTAAAGTCCTTAATCTAATTCTACATTATAATTTAATATCAATTCATACTTTTATCACTTATGCAATTTAGTCCCTATACCTAAATTAAACACTAATTCAACAAAATTACTTACCTGAAATTCAATTTGCTTCTAATATAACTTCGTAAATATTTAAATATTTATGAGTCTAATTTACGAAAATCGGGTTCTGAAACCACATTTTTTGACACCATTAACTTTTAGGTCGTTACAATGGTTTTATAGGTTCCTGTACAAAAACAACTTTTTAAGTCTCTTATAAGCATTCGAAAGGCCATAAAGAGATCAAATTCAAACCAATTAGGCCAACTTGAGATGGATGTGAAGGATGAATTAGAAAATGTTTTCAATCATGAATAGATGATGTGGAAGCAAAATTCTAGATGTGAGTGGGTAAATTTGGGAGATCGGAATACAAAATTTGTTCATAGCCGTGCAATTCAGAGAAGAAAATTAAATCATATTAATGCTTTACCTTTGGATAATGGTGAGTGGAGTTCTTCTCAAAATTTTCTTTGATTTGAGATCGTGAGTTTCTTCCAAAAGTTATATGGAGAGCGACCGGGAAGCATGTTGGAGCCACCACTTGGTGATTTTCCTAGGTTAAAATCCTCAAATGTTGACTTCTTGGGTAAAATGATTTCGAATGAGTAAATTAAGAAGGCTTTATTTGATATGTCTCCTCTAAAGGCCTAGTGGAACGATGGGTTTGATTCCCTCTTTTTCCAGAGTTAGTGGGATATTGTTGGGTCTGTTGTTTGTGAATGCATCAATGAAGTTTTTGTAGGGAGGGACATTGAACCAGAACTAAATAATACATTGATTGTCCTTATTCCCAAAGTAGATAACCTAAAGAGTTTCACTCAATTTCGTCCAATTAGTCTATGCTCTATCTTGTACAAAATGTAATGAAAGTTATAGCTAATCATTTCAAATTAGTTTTCCCTAACTTTATTTCACAGGAACAAGTTGGTTTCATTGTTGGGCGCACTATTTCAGATAATATAATTAAAGCACAGGAAGTAATCCATTCGATGAGAAGGAAATGGGTTGGTCAAGACTGGATGGAAATTAAAATTGACTTGGAAAAAGCCTACTATAGAGTAAGATGAGATTTTATCGATGCGTCTCTCTTGGTTGTTGGCATGCCGAAATTTCTTTGATGAGTGATTATGTTTGGCATCTCCTTTTCTACTATGCAGATTCTTTGGAATGGAATTCCTACCCAGAAGTTTAAGCCTACTAGAGGGGTTAGACAGGGGTGGTCTCTATCACCGTATCCTTTTGTTTTATGCATGGAGTGCTGGTTACTCTATTCGCATGACAATCAATTCGAGTAAATGGCACCTTTTCTTTATGAACGACTTGGTCATTTTTAGTAAAGCGTCCTTGGAACAAGGAGTTATAAAATTTTTTTTACATCAATTCTGCAAGCATTCGAGACATACAATTAGTGTTCGAAAAAGCAGCATCTATTTTTCTAAGGGTACTGAAGAGAAACTTAACTCACAGATTAGCCAACTACTTGGGTTTTAGGAAATTCAGAACTTAAGGACTTATCTATAAGTGCCTCTTTTCCATAATAGGGTCATTAATAGCACTATAAATTTTGTGGTGGATAAGGTGTAACGTAAGTTACAAATTTGGGAAGTAAGGAAGTTGTCCATCACTGGCAGAGTCACTTTGGCACAATTCGTTCTTCTCTCGATTCCTAATTATTTCATGCAATCCATGTTAATACCTAAGGGTGTCTGTGCAAAAATTGAGCAAATAGTGCATAATTTCATTTGGGGAAGCTCCAAAGGACATCTAAAGATGGATCTAGTTGGATGGGATTCCGGATGTCAACCCCAATCTCGTCGGGGACTTGGACTTCGTCACTTGCAAGACTAGAACATTTCATATCTTATGAAGATATGATTCAATTTAGTCTCTAAGGATTGTGTTTTATGGGTTAGAGTCATCTGAGCAAAGTATGGTATGAGAGAACAAGTACCTAAATCCATTAATCGAAGTCAATGCTCTTATATATGGAAGTCCCTCTCAAAGGTTTCACCCTTAATTCGTGAAAATCTTACTTGCTCGATAGGTAATGGCTCTAATATTAGCTATTGGAAGGATGTTGTAACGTCCCAAACCCGACCTAGACGTTATGGCTAGATTGAGAAGGCTACATTAGCCACCGAAATGGCTAAGCTAACTTACGTTACTTTTGAAGACCTTAAATAAACTCATTTTA
>JABFAF010278361.1:10885-32290 GCA_013677275.1 Gossypium schwendimanii | reverse complement strand
ATGTATTCTGAGATATTTGCATTTTAGTTAGACAAGGTCAAAGTGGTTTTCGGAATCCCCTGTTCTGAAATTGGAAAATCATTAAAAATTATACAAAAATAGTTATGAGTTGTAATTTATATGTCTAGATTTCTTATTGAGTCTATTTTCTGTAGAAACTGAGAACACCATATGAAATCTATACAATGAGATAACTGAATTTTAGTGACTAGATGTCAGGGTAGTCGATCAGTGAAACAGGGGAGACTTTAACTAATAAACTGTACTAATTGGCTGAACCAAAAATTCTAAAAACTTTATGGTAAAATTATATATGAGTCTAGTTTCAGGGAAAATTTATAGATCTAAATTTTGAGTTTCGTAGCTCGAGTTATAATTAATTTAGTAATTACTGCGCAGGCGAACAGCTTTGTTGTGAATAGTGAAATTAATTTCAAAAGTAAAATTTTATGCCCCTAACTTTTAAGTTAAGTCATGTAACGCCTCATGCTCGACTCCAGTAACGGTCTTGGGTAAGGGGTGTTACAATTCAAACCATTTCTTTCACCCAAGTCAAGCACACCCTTACAATTCATTTGCACTTATATTCAAGCATTCAAAATGTACCTAACACATGCATATTCAAGCTAGATCATCATAATATTTAATCATACAATCAATATTCCCAAAAGGAACCTGAATCACAATAATCAAACATGATTATACATTTGCTAAGTTTAACGACAAATCAACTAACCTTTATAACTAATTTTATGCCAACATTTACCACAATCTTCACATACCAATATCATACTCAAAAACATCAATTTGAATATTCAACACCTATCATCACTACCTTAGCAAACTTGACCATATGTCAGCACATCCAAACACACCAAACTAGCCATTTATTAACTCAATGTTCACAATCAATTTCCATACCTCAATGATCACATTAAAGCATATCAAAACAACAATTCATAACATGCATTTTATATACCATTCCAACTCCTAACCTTTAAGCACCAACATGCCAAAATATCAACCATTTTAAGACCACATATGCATGCCAACATAACAACTAATGCATCATCCAAAATAACATAATTTCAAGCCAAACATAATGGCTATATCATCAAGCACAAAACACCAATACATGTGCATATTTAACCACTTTTCAATTAACTTATTTCTATATCAAACATATCAAAACATGCCCTAAATGATCACTTTGCAAACATGCCGACTCTTACCATTTTGGCCATAAAACCATGCATCAATTTGATCATATACAGACCAACCTTTAAACATCAAAATGCCAAAAGCACACCAATCATCAAGGCATCAAATATCATAAGTTTCACAAATTCAAAGCAACATTACATGCCGATATCATTAACTAAAAATTAGACATACGTCCACCTATACATGCCATTATAACCACTACCAAAGCATCAAAATCTACCAATAAAATCGACGAATAATGTGATAGGTCTCTGACTAGCTTCCAACCCGATCGAGCTTTCGTTAATCTATAAGGTAAGGGAAAATAACTATGTAAGCAATGCATGCTTAGTAAGCTCATATAAACTTTAAGCATAAAATTCCATTTCGGTAATAAACTTATTAAAATAGACATAACCCTATGCTAATGCAAAAATTCATAAATCTATATGATCATCAACTCACAAATGAGTAAATTTACTAATATCACATATACTTATAATTCATACAACAAATGGATTTTGTAGGACATAATGTATAACCATCAACCTTTCTATAAGTTTATACACCTTTCAATTTAGTTACTTTCCATTTTGTTCCCAATGCTTATCATAAGCCTAAATGACATTATCAATTCTCGATTTAGTGTATTTATCCATGTTATAAGTATATTCATTTGTAGTATACGTAAAATTCTCACATGTAAATACATCATAATACATTTCAATTACAAACTTACTGTTTCATTCCCTTTTCTTACTCGTTTCACATCCATAATACAAGCATAATTATAAACATAAATTATATCCACAAGCTTGGCATAAGCTTAAGCACATCAACAACATATGTTAGTTCATTTAAACATGATTCATATGAATTTGACATGGATAACCATTATACTTGAGCATAATTTAATTAGATTTACCATCTATCTCCTAACATATCATGTTTTCCATGTATCACCATTTCAAGGAGTTTCATGCATACATTCCTTAGTTCATATTGAACAATTATCATTTCATTTGCGTAACACATAAGACTTAAACATAGCATTAACCATGGTCACAAGTTAGTGATTAAACACATAACTTAGCAAAAATCACCACATAATAAAATAATTTTCATGAATATAACATATAAGTATTCATACTTTTCATGAACATGGCTATACACACTTTAATCATCAACTATTCATACCTTTCCATACTTTCATGACATTGCCAATTGGAACACTTACCGTTCATTCCCTTTGTATGCCCATTGAACCACTTAGAATATTATCGATGACACGGGAATCTCACACACTGTGTGCTAACATATGGTTCAAACCCTTTCTTTCCTTTTCCTTTACATAGATGCTCTCTCTTGAGCCATAAATGGGTCTGCTCAGACAAGTTGTTCGTCGAAATGTAGCTACACGGTGCTGCTCACACAGGCTATCAAGTATCTGCAACACATGCCGAAACTCAGCCACTGGTAGGACGTTCAGGACTAGCACCCGAAACATTGTAACCCTAATGACATGTCATTTGTATCCTATATTTTCCTAAGGATCAAACGAGGCTCGATAGTCGTCGTACGTCATTGAAGTTTCATCGTTTCTTTACTCGATAAATTGTATAATTAACATAGATATATTGATTCATTTTCAATATCATATGATAACATTCAATTTAATCAACATTATAAATAATACAGTTCAAATGAACTTAACTAGTAAAATTGCAGAAATGTCAAAGTACAGGGGCATTTCGGTAATTTTCTATTCTCCTCGATTTTTAACCCGATCTTGACCTAAATTAATAATTTCATTCAATATATTAATTTAGACAGTTAAACAATGTATTTCATGCAATTTAGTCATTTTGACATTTTTACAAAATTACCCCTAAAGTTTTACTTTTATTCAATTTAGTCCTTGACCCTAAAACATGCAAATTAATAATTTTTACCCAAAATTGAGCCTAGAAAAATACTTATGGCATCCAAAGCAGCCCATTATTAAAACAATTTAACATCAAATCCTTGTACTTTTACTATTTCAACAATTTAGTCCCTAATCAGAAAATTCATCAAAATTCACTTAATAAAATACTTTTAAATAACAACTAATATCTCAAATTCATCATTTAACATCTAAAATTACAAGGTTCATCAATGGTAACATTCAAATTTTTAACAATTTCAAAATCGAATGTACAGGCTAGCTGGACCTAGTTGCAACGATATAAAAAACATTCAAATTATTAGAACAAATAGCTTAGGGACTTACATGCATGAAATGAAACATGCCCGAACCTAGCTTCCATAACCATGGCTTTTGGTTGAAAAAAAAAGAGAAAGAAAGATGACAACCTTTATTTTTTACTTATGTTTTATTTAATTTAATTAATTATCAAATTACCATTTTAACCTTTGTTAATAAATAAAACAGCAAATTCATATCCATATAAGTCCATTAACTCTTTAAATGATTTAATTACCATTTAAGTCCCTTTCCGTTATTCAATAAATCGCTTAATCAAATAGTGATCAAATTTTACATTTTTTACTATTTAGTCCTTTTTAATTAATTGACTATTGAAACGTTAAAAATTTTTAACTAAACTTTAATACCACCTTAATGACACTCCATAAATGTTTGTAAATTTATTTACAGATCGATTTATAGAAACGTGGTCTTGATACCTCATTTTCTAAAACCACTTGACCTTAGGGTCTTACCACTTAAACTTAATAAATTGCTTAAAAAACATAAAATATCAAATTAAAAACCTTTTTTTAAATAATATTTGACTTGTAAATATTATTAGATAATATTTACGAACTTACTCATCGAATTTGGTGGCCCCAAAACCACTGTTTCTGACACCACTGAAAAACGGGATGTTACAACTCTCCCTCCTTACGAAAGTTTCGTCCTCAAAATTTCTCACATGTTACAAGCCATCTAGTGATGTCTTTCTGTCATATTCTTAATGGTAACCCACAAATAAATCATTTATTACTCATCTCGATTCAAAACTCGCATCAGAACTCATGTTAAAACTTCATACTATATTGAAACTTCACTAAACAACTATGATGTTCTCTTGTCATAACTTACTATTAGTAGTATAACTACCGAGAAATTTCCAACGATCATTTGAGTAGAAATCACTTGCCCCACAAACATAACCTCCATCAGCCAGAATTCACACTTACTAAACTTAGGATAAAGCTCCTTCTCACGAAGAATTTGAAGAACTACTTTAAGATGTTCATCATGCTCATCATCGGTCTTAAAGTATACCAAGATATCGTCGATAAACACTATGGCGAACTGATTTAGATACAGTTGAAAAACTCAGTTCATGAGATCCATGAATGCAGCCGAAGCATTAGTCAAATCGAATGGCATAACAAGGAACTTGTAATGCCTATAACAAGTCCTCAAGGCATTCTTATGCACATTACCCTATTTTATCTTAAACTGATGATACCCAGAACAAATATCAATCTTCGAGAACACTAACACACCACAAAACTGATTAAACAGATCATCAATCCTTGGATGTGGGTAATTATTTTTTACCTTTAATTTTTTCAACTGGCGGTAATCTACATACATTCTCATAAATTCGTCATTCTTTTTGACAAAAAGGACAGGTGCTCCCCACGAGGACAGACTAGGTCGAATAAAACCCTATCTAGAAGTTCCTGAAGTTGCAATTTTAACTCATACAGCTCCTTCGGTGCCATATGAGAAGGAGCGATTAGCACCAGAACTCTTCTATGGAAAACCTTAATTCCAAACTCAACCTCCATATCCAGTGGTAACCCTGTAAATTCCTCAAAAAAGACGTCCAAAAAATCCCTTATAGTGTGAACCCCTTCCACAGCTGATCCCACAACACTCATATCATGCACATAAGCAAAATACACATTACACCCCTTTTGGACCAAACTTTTGGCCACCATATTGGAGATTACATTAGAGAGGTAAACTCGACGCTCATCGACCATCACCACTTCCTCACCATCCCCAACCTTAAGAGTCACCCTCATAGAATTATAGTCCAATCTAACCCAATGCTTTACGAACCAATCTATACCCAATATAAAGTTGAAATGTCCAAATGGCAACTCCATCAAATTAGCCAGAAATACATATCCATGAACCTCAAGTGGATGCCTCCTAAATACTTTATTAACTTGAACTAACTACCCCAACGAACTACTCATAAAAACCTCACTGCTAGCGTCCTCAGCCAAAATCCCAAAATTACCTATTACACTACTAACAATATATAAGTACATGGAACCACAGTCAATCAAAGCAAAATAAGGATTTAAATGCATAGTAAATATACCAGCTATCACGTTGGCCGAATCTCTATCCTTACAACGCCTCGCAGTGTAAACTAAAGTTGGTCGTCTCGCTATAGTCTGAATCACACCTCTGCCTGATGGCCTCTGACCACGACCACCTCCATTACCTCTCCTAAACTGACCACAGACCCTAGAAGCCTGCGAAACTGGCCTCTAAGGCTGAGTCTGGTCCTTAACCAGAGCTCACACCGACTCAATCATACGAGGACACTTAATAATCCTATGCTTAGTAGATCCACATCTGAAACAAGCTCCAATCATCCCCCAACATTCTCCAAGATAGCATCTATTACAATACTAGCAAATTGAAACCCGTTCAACCCTTGCAGCTGGCTCAACATGCTGTGGTCTTGATCGCCTCCGGACGTACCAATGTTCAGAGTAAAAATCTAGCAGAAGAGATATAAAAGATGTTATCCGTAAGTATACGTGTCAGATTGTAATATAGTTACAATGAAGTAGGTGAGTACTTCGAGGATCGTACCCAAATGAGGCGATCACTAAATTAATTCTAATCTACACATAAATAGATCTAATTAGTACTTTAAATGGATTATATTACAATAAATAAAAAGAAAGATTTTGGTGATCTATACTAATAACAATAATAAAATAAAGCAAAGAAATAAATAAAACACGAGAAATTAAAGAGTAAAATATATCAAATCTTATAATGGGTGATTAGCTCGCTTCGGTAGTCATAATCAATTGTCACTTCGAGTTTTCTTAGTCAATCAACTAGTCGATATCCCAACAGGATCTTCTGATATTCTACTAAAATAACGAGTCGACTCGACCTCATAGTCTAGACCGATTCAAGGTTAAGGTGTTCACGGATAGGCACTACTGAATTTGGATTAATTCCCACCTTAAGGACTTCCTAGGGTTGTTATGACTAGGGTTCAGGTTCTTCCTTCCTGAACAACTGGCCCGCTAAGAAACCCCTACAAAATAGTTAATTAATCATACCTCCACTCACTAATCCCCCACAGGTTGATTAGTTCTTGATGGATCTAATAAACAATATAAACTTGAGAAAAAGAATAAACATGAAGAGTAATCAAAAGAATAGAGTTTTAGAAAAGGTTTTATTTGTATGAGAATTTAAGTGCTGAATCCTTACAGAGTTTGATGGTATTTCCCAAATCTAATTTCCCTATAAAAGCAAATAACAAGAATTGGAATATAACCTAAACTTAAGAGAAAATAAAAACTAAAGACTAAATCTAAAGAGAGAATTATAAAATATGAAAAGGTTTCTATAACATGTGTTAAATAAGCCTATTTATTGACTTTAGGGTGGTCATCGTCCTCATGCTTAATGTTTGATTGTGCTGACTAAAAAGCCCTTGGTAATTATTTCCTTTACAAAAGTGATGACGTGACACACGTGGTCATTTGTTGCGATATCGAGTGCAGTATGCTCATCTTCAAGGTGTCTTTAGGGGTATGTTGCCACATCGTCAGGCTTTGTCGTGACATCGAAGGGAGTATTGGAATTCTTCTATTCTGCTCCCTATGTTGTGACATCTAATGCTCTATGTTGCAACATAGCGATCATTATCGACTTACCATGCCTTCTAATGGTCTCTTACATGCTCACAAAGTATATTAGCTCACTCTTAGGCCTCATTCGGTCCCAAAGGTCAATAAAAGACTCAAATTACACACTTTATTGAACTTAATTAAAACTACAAAAATGTAATTAAAACTTAACTAAAATGCTTATGTTCAAGCTCCTAAAGTGCGAAAACTAGTTTATCAAACTCCCCCACACTTATGTCATTACTTGTCCTCAAGTAACACAAATAAAAATAGTCAACGAAAGGATGACCCTTAAGCAAGTATGGTACAAATGTTAGCTTTGAAGCACATGAATAAGTATTTCATATTCACAAATAATCTTGACGTGATATTTAGTTGAGTTATCACTTTTGATATCAAGCACTTATGTTTATTACAGTACAAAGCATTCAAGCATTGCGAGTCTTCAAATTTAGGAATCCATTAATAAATTATACAAGTAATTTGATTATCCTAGTAGAATACAAACAGTTATAAATACAATTATTTAGTATTATTTCAAGTTGTGAATAAGTCTACCTAGATCACATAGGGCTTTTTGGCCTGTAACATTCTCAGGCTTAGGGCAAGTATGGATTTCAAGAATAGTAAGCATCAAATATTTTCAAGCACGAAAATAGTTTCGCACATCATATTATCCCCTATTCTCCCCCTTAGTGACCCTTTCCCACTCACTGCCTTATTTCTTCTTTTATCACTTTATTGGAAATCTCAGTATCATATAGTAACTATGGCTAGCTCATGAGTTTTTGTGAAATAATGACCGAGTTTTTCTATAACTGTGACGTTTTCACTTTTTCTTTCTTTTTCACGATACCTCGCTCACAACTGCTTTTACTTTTCATGTAATTTTTGTACTCGTTAAATTTTCTTTTTGATTTGTTATCTTTTTTCACTTTTAAGCTAATCTATAATCACTATACTCTACTAATCTTTCCTATCATTTTATTTTTACAAAATCACCATAATGTATCTAGTTATCCTTCAATAGGCATGGCCAAACGTCTATGATCATGCAATTCAGGACCAAAGAAAAGGGTCAACACAAATATCGTTTTTAGCTTGGGTTTTGTATAGAGGTTCATCATGAAGGGTTTTCTTACTCAAAATAGGTACTAAAGATGAATAAATAGGGTTAGCCTTTTGGATTTGGGTGTATACCAAATAATGTCTTAGGTTATCCCTAGGTATCTCAATATTCATAAATTTAGTCAACCAAAGAATCACAAATTCAACAATTTATCATTCATACTAGCATGCTCATTTTCTTGTATTCTCTATATCACAAATTTAACAAATTCAAAAATTTCTTAATGCCTATTTATAGTGTAATATATATAACTTAATAGTCTAATAATAAAAAATTTAAAATCACCTATCATCATGCCAAATTTACCGTAAATGCAATCAACCTATGCACATGCTCCTAACCAATCACTTGAATTTCTAAAAGATTAAGCACACAATTGACAAGAAAAATAAAAAAAAGCATAAAAATTTTAAAAAAATTCTATGTTACTACGCCCTACACTTTAGATAACACATTGTCGTTAATGTGTAAGCCTAAAAAAATAAGGAAAAAAATTTACTCGATTGATCGTGGTAATCCAGTTGACTATTGGTGGGTTCTTCTTCCTAAGAATTCACATTGTTCTGTACTTTTGCTATATGAGGAGTTTGTACAATAATTCATAAACATATCAATTGAATTATTTAATATTTTATTAAATATTACAAAATCCTAACAATTGACTTTATTTCCTAACAGAATTTAAACCGAAAAAAATAGTTTTACTACATATAAATATATGCATTAATCATCTTCCTACTGGAGTCCTTGTCTTCTCCTCTCCTCCTTTTGTTTCCTCTATAAAATCATGTACTTCTTATAGACATTATCTCCTAGCAGCTTTTTCAAGGATTCATCTATTTATCTAGCTGCTCCATACGCACTCTTGCTTTCTTGCATAACCTTGTAATCAGATGCGAAAAAAAATGTTCCTTTTTTCTGATTTCGTGCACTTTTGATCATATTTTGATATGTCCATGTATCGATGCATTCCTTAAAAATTTCACAACTACTTTAGTGTCATTGGTAGTAATGCTACCGTTTCTACTCATTTAGAGACATAACCATCAACTAATAGAATATGCTGGTTCTCGAAAGAACTTGGAAACGGTCCCATAAAATCAATTCCCCAGACATCTAATACTTCTACTTCAAGTATCCTGATTTGTGACATTTTGTCTCTTTTTTATATACTTCCAGTTCTTTGGCATCTCTTACATCTTTGAACAAATTCATACGCATCTTTTTTCATTTTCAACCAACAGAATCCTGACTATAGTACTTTTTGGGCCATTCTTTTTCTACTAAAATGTCCCCCACATGGGGATGTATGACATCCTTGTAGAATATCAGCTATTTCCTCCTCTGCTATAGATATTCTGACTTATTGATTTGCACACTATTGAAAGACAAACGAATCTTCCAAGAAATAATTTTCGCTTTGTGCATGACCCTTTTCTTTTGTTGCCATGATAATTGTGTTGGAAAAACGCCCTTAGCAATATAGCTTACATAATCAGCATACCACGAGTGCCATTAGTTCTGAACCTTACTTTGTGTATGTCTACTTTGAACAATTGTTCGTAAAAGTCTCTTTTATTTCTTTAGAATCCAATTATTTTGGGTCATTCTTTATTCTAGATAGATGGTTTAGAATTTGATTTTTTGTTTCTTTCTTGTCCATTCTCCATAAATCGAACTCTTGAAGCAGTAATACCCATCTCATTAATCTAGCTTTCATTTCGTTTTTCTTCATGACATATTTTAATGCTGAATGGTTAGTGTAAACATAAACTTTGTTTGCCATTAAATGCGGTCAAAATTTTTCACAAGCAAACACAACAACAATCATTTACTTTTCAGTCGTAGTGTAATTGCATTGTGCTGAATCGAGTGTCTTACTCGCATAATGAATGGCTCTAAAGAGGTTATTTCTTTTTTGTCCCAGCACTGCCCTTACAGCATAGTCACTAGCATTACACATTATAATAAAATGCTCTGACCAGTTAGTAGTAATAACTATAGGAGTAGAAATAAGTTTTTATTTTATTATCTCAAAAGGTTTAATGCATTTTTGGTCAAATAGAAACAGTGTCTCTTTCTACAATAGTTGGTTCAACAACTTAGAGATATGGGCAAAATCTTTTACAAATCACTTGTAGAGCCCAGCATGTGCCAAAAAATTTCTCACTCCCTGAACTGTTGTAGGATTTGGGAGTTTCTTGATAACGTTAATTTTAGCTTTGTCTACTTTTAGGCCTTTTATTAAAATTTGATGCCCTAAAACCAATTCCTCTTTGACCATGAAATGACATTTTTCTCAGTTCAATACTACATTAGTTCTTTCGTATCTTTGTAGGACTTATTCAAGATTGTCTAAACATTCTTGAAAGGAATCTTCATATAACGAGAAATCATCCATAAATATGTCCAAGACTTCCACTAACATGTCAGCAAAAATAGTAGTCACATGTCTCACAAAGGTTATTCAAACATTGCACAGCCCAAATGTCGTTCGTCTGAAAGTAAAGGTACCGAAAGGACATGTGAAGGTAGTTTTTTTCTTGGTCATCTGAATGTATTAGGATTTGATGGTATCTTGAGTATCTGTCAAGGAAATAATAATAATCCTTCCATGCTAACCTATCAAGCATTTAATTAATAAAAGGAAGTAGGAAATGATCTTTTTTGTTACATCATTTAATTTTTGATAATCGATACATACTCTCCAACCAATAATTGTTCTTGTTGGAATTAATTCATTCTTATAATATTCAACCACTTCCATCCCACCTTTTTTTGGAGCACATTGGGTAGGACTAACCCATTCACTGTCGAAAATAGCATACACAATACATGCATTTAACCATTTAAGTAATTCTTTTTTACCACTTCCTTCATAGTTGGATTAACCCTGCGTTGTGTATCTACTACAAGTCTTTTTCTTCTTCTACTCTAACCTTATGTTGACACAGCACAGGATTGATTCCCTTAATGTCAGCGATTTTCCATTTTATGGCTTTATTATGTGTTTTTAAAACACTTAATAAAGCCTCTTCTTGTTCTGAACTTAGCCCGACTACTATAACCACTGGTAATGTATTTTGCTTCCCCAATACCTGTATTTTAAATGTTTCGATAAAGGTTTTAATTCTAGCTCAAAAGGTTTCATAACATAGGGTATCATTTTTGTTGTGCTTAAAATAATCTGGTTTGGTTGGCCCTTAATTTGATGCCACTAATCTAACTGAATTGTTGTCTGAACATTTTCCTGTTCAGTATGATCCCATTTTTCTTCTTCTAACTCATATTCATGGTCAACCAAATTTGCTGTAATGGTCTCTAATTTATAGCACTTTTGCTCCTCTATTTTGCTTTTTTCCAATTCCCATACTTCTAATTCTTGATATATTCCCAAAGAAAATTCATTTTTACGGAATCTTTCTAATATTTCCACTACCTCCTTCCTAATCTTCTTCCAGATGCTCCCTTCAGTCATGATATCAAATTTTTTGTTTGTTTTGACTATTTAGTTCATCGTAAAAATGTTGGATTTGAACTACAAAATGTATGCCTCCTCCTAACACTGATATGATGATTGTTTTAAATCTTTCCCAAGCTTGTCCTAACGTTTTAGTAATATACTATTTAAATTGAAATAATTTTTCATAAATATTGAGTACCTGAGTCATAGGAAGTACCCGACGAAGGAATAACTGCACAAAATCAATCCATGTAGTAAAAGTATCAGGTGGGAGTGCATCTAACCAAGCTTTCACTTTTCTATCCAATGCAAACAGAATTAATAGTAATTTGATAGAGTCTGGCGGAACTCCAGCGTAAGTGACAGTACTGCATATATATTCAAATTGTCATGGAAAAGCTATAGGATTCTCTATCTTAGGATCATTAAATGTCATATTATTAGAAATCCGCGTTAGTAAATAATGATTTAGCTTAAATTGTTAATTATAAATAACAGGATGAGTAATACTAGACAACAACCAATCTGTATAAAAAATTGTCTCTAGTGATTGCATCATATTTCCTGGATTTTGAAGCTAAAAAAAGTAAAGGAATGTTAGTAACCTAGGATTTAAATTTCATATCTATAATGCGTAAATTTCCTATTTATTCTATTAATATGCAAAAATGAAAATCAATAAAGTGATGTTGTCTCTCCAAAAATGGTGCCAACAACTTGACCTCCTTCGGACATACCAACGTCCAGAGTAAAAATCATGCACAAGATATATAAAAGATGGTATCCGCAAGTTTATGGGTCATGTTATAATATAGTTTCAATGGAGTAGGTGAATACTTCAAGGATCGTACCCAAAGAAGGCGAGCACTAAATTAATTCTAATCTAAACATAAATAGATCCAATTAGTACTTTAAATGAATTATATTACGATAAATAAAAAGAAAGATTTTGGTGATCTATAATAATAAAAATAATAAAATAAAGTATTGAAATAAATAAAACCACGAGAAATCAAAGAGTAAAATATATCAAGTCTGATCATGGATGATTAGCTCACTTCAGTAGTCATAATCAACTATCACTTTGAGTTTTCGTGTTCAATCAACTAGTCAATATCCCAACAGGATCTTTCGATCTTCTACTAGAATAACGAGTCAACAAGAACTACTTATTTCTCAATCTCACTGTTCAAACTAATTTAGGGTTAAGGTGTTCACAGATAGGCCATAACAAATTTAGGTTCCCACTTTAATGACTTCCTAGGGTTGTCAGGTCTAGGGTTTAGGTTCTTCCTTTCCTGAATAGTTGATCCACTAAGAAACCCTCACAAAATAGTTAATTAATCATACTTCCATTAATTAATCCCCCACAGGAGGATTAGTTCCTGATGGATCTAATAAACAATATAAACTTGACAAAAAGAATAAACATGAAGAGTAATTCAAGAGAATAGAGTTTAGAAAAAGCCTGATTTATATTAGAATTTAAACACAGAATCCTCACAGAGTTTGATGGTATTACCCAAATCTAATTTCCCTACAAAATACAATAACAAGAAATGGAATAAAACCTAAACCTAAGAGAAAATAAAAACTAAATACTAATCGAAAGAGAAAATTATATAATATGAAAAGGTGTCTGTAACATGTATTAAATGAGCCTATTTATAGACTTTAGGGTGGTTGTTGTCCTTAACTCTAAGTCAGTTGTTGTCCTCGTGCTTAATGTTTGATTATGCAAATTAAAATGACCCTGGCTTGTAATTATTTCCTGTACAGAGGTGATGTTGCGACACACCAAGTCCTGTGTCGCGACATCGAGGGTAGTATGCTCATATTCAGTGTATCTTTAGGGGTATCCCGCAACATCCTCAAGTTGTGTCATGACATCGAAGGCAGTCTTGGAATTCTTCTATTATGTTCTCTATGTTGCAACATCTAATGCTCTGTGTTGCAACATAAGGACCAGTATCAAATTAGCATGCCTTCTAATGGTCTCCTTTAAGCTCACAAAGTATATTAGCTCTACCTTAGGCCTTATTCGGCCTCTAAGTAAAAGAGTCATATTACACACTTTATTAAAATTAACTAAACTTACCAAAATGTAATTAAAACTTAACAAAAATGCTCTAGCTCCTAAAGTGGGAAAACTAGTTTAATCTGCTACACCAAATTATTGCAGATCAAGTATCTTAACCCTAGCCCGTTTCATAAACCATTGGGAAGAACTAGAAGGACCTGAATCCCTCTTATTCTTATTTTGGTTCTTTTCTTTATCTCTTTTCTTGTGCTCAACGCGCTTAATATCCTCAGTAGTTTCCATTTTCTCCACCAAAGTTTTGAAGACTCGCTCTCGTTGAGGAGCTACTAATACCTTAATACCATACCTCACCCTTTTTCAAACCTAATACTCTTATTATAATTGGTCTCAACAAAATTGCAAGCATAGTTGCTCAGCCTTAGAAATTCAGCCTCTTACTTGGCCACATATCTCTCACCTTGGGTTAACCCCATAAACTAGTGTCATCGGGCCTCAACATAACTCGCCCTCACATATTTATTCTAGAAGGCACTCTAAAGAAAGGCCCAAGTCACTCGCTCAGGCTGGGTACCCTCCACAATAGTCAGCCACCACTGATACGCTTTGTCACGAAATAAAGATACCACACCCTTCAGTTTTTACTTAGGGTGCAATCTAAATTGTTCATACTTCTTTTTTTGGCCTCAAACTAACACTCTACCACAGCCGGGGTGATCAAAGTGACACCCTTAAGTAGTTCTGCCCCATTCAACTGGAGTCGTTCAATTATCAAGCCTTGGCTCCTAGATCTAGTATGGGTCCCAATGACCCTTTCTGAAACCCTCAACATTGCTTGGGACAGTGCGTCGTTCCCAGCAGTTTGAGCCCTAGACTCGGTCTCAATGGTAGGAGTTCCGACAGTCTCACTTGTGTCTAAATTGGGCATATTGCCCATAAAAAATGGCTCAGCTTGAGCCCCTCGACGACGATAACCATGCCCACGGGTATCACGTTCTCATGATCCACATGCACTCATTATCTTATCTATAATTTCAGAGCTTTATGAATTCATTTAGGTTTAAAATCCTTAGATCCAAAGTTTTATCAGAACTGCTTATCAGAGTTTAGAGAATGTTTTTATGTTTTAGTTTTATCAGAAGTAACAAAAAGCATCTAAAGTATAGCTAAAGTTTTGAAGTTTCTTACTTGGATCGGCGTCGGAGTCTCAGCTTCACTTTTCAAAAATCAAAAGGTCAAGTTTAACAAAAAATTTCCAAATAATACAAAAAAAATATACTTTTAAAACGTTTTGAAACCAAAATGCACAGCCTGAGTTCTGCAACCTGACTTTGATACAACCAAATGTAACACCTAAAACCTGGCCTAGACGTTACAGTTATATTATGAAGGTTACATCTTTATATAAAATATTGTTCGTTTCTTTTCGTGAAAACTCTGGTTCAACCGAGAGTAAATATATTTAATTTATTTTACGAAAAACATATATGCCCAGAAATCCATGAGAGAGCGTGTTTTGAAGAAATCTTGTCTTATTAATTATTTTTAAAGAAACCCTTTCAGTCTAACTACTCGATGTTGCAAAACAACATTTTACTGATTTTAAAACCTTTTGCAATGGAAAAATAACTTGGAGTTCTTAATTTTTAAAATCATAGTTTTTATTGGTTATATCATCTTATTAGAAATACCACTTAAAGAATTATGTTTGCAAAGTAAAAACAATTATAAAATAAATATCCCAAAAATAATTTAAAAAGTTCAAAAGTTCGTAAAGTCCTTATTTAACCCAAAACATTCTTAAAATTAAAAATGTCTGAATCGAGCTTTGGAATCGCCGCCAACTCCTAAGTCTGAGGATATGAATCAACACAGACGAGTGAGTTGGAAGCCCAGTGTGTGACTTGGCCTACTTGTATAATTTTACTTATAATAGGCACATATACAAATATCATAACAGAATTTTATATTTTAGAAACATATAACGTATCAGAACAAACCTTACCCCTATCCACTACACACCATCTTTGAGCAATCAATCACACCAATTAAGACTACATGAGTCAATCCATCCAATCACATTAGTAAGTGGTGGTATGCCACTTATAAAGATAGAGTTGAGTTGCAAGACAGATGTTGCACTTTAATTGCTAGAATTTGCAATAATATTGCCATAATACACTTCTTCCATCAAATATCAAACCCACCCGACACATATACATAATCAAACTAACATATATTCCTATCATATGTTTGGTGTGGCATGCACACCCAAACATACAGATCATGTCATATCATATCGCTTATATAGAATTAATCCTAATTATCATACTTTCTAAGCATACTAGTACGTAACATACCGAATTTAAGCTATTATAAGCCTACGAAATAACCATAGATCCAATTTAGTGTCTCCTAATTGGGCCTTCAAATTGATCAACAAGGGCTCACATGCCCATGTAACCCACACAACCCAACTAGCTAGCCCATGTGCTTTACACGATCTAGCACACGGCTGACCACATGCCCATGTGGTGTACATGCCTAGCCACACGGCAGTATGACACAAAATAGTTCCAAAAAAACCCCTATTTTTAGGTTTTTTTTCGAGTTCTAGCTATGTTTTAGGTTAGATTCACACACCTAATGATAGTTCTAATCAACCACACAATAGCGCACTCTGAAGTCTACATACGGTATCAAATTGCATCGACTAACAAACACAACTTAACCCAAATTTTAACTTATATACACTCCATTTTCCAAAATAAAATAGTCCCTAAATCAACATACGAGTACGTACTTCATAAAATAACATCAAAATAGTGACTAATTCATCAGAGGATCTTGAATTCCTCACCCTTCATCTAATCAAAGACCATAAGAATGCTTGACATAACAAAAAATGAGAATAAACACTAATAACTCACCATGCTCAAAGAATGAGTTAAAACTTAAAATCAAAAAAATAAATCGACGTTACATACCTTTACTTGAATTTACGATTGCAAATGAAGAATCAAGAGGTAATCCATAATAACTCAATGGAATCAAGTAGGAAACAAAAAAAAGAAAGAAATATGGAAAAGAGAAAAAAATTGTTATAAAAGAGGGCGAGAAACACTGGTGGCAGACCAAAAGTTGAAGGGTGCAATATCTTTGTTTAGAGATAAGGATTACCACTAGTGGCAGTCTATGGTGCAGGGCACACAAGCTAAGCGTGTGGCTTGGGACTTTTTCTAGAGTGCCTTCCAGAAGAAATATGTGGTGGCAATGTATATTGTGGCTCATAAATTGGAGTTCATTGGACTTAATCAGGTTGAGATGTTAATAACCAAGTGTGAGGCTGAGTTCTTGAGGCTGAGTCGATATGCTCAGAGTTTAGTTTTTACTGACTATGATAAGAGTGTTTATGTTGAGAATGGACTTCGACATGATTTGAAAATTTTGGTTACTCCACAGCAAGAGCGAGTCTTTGAAGATTTGGTAGAGAAGACTAAGGTAGTTGAGGAGATTAAACGCGTGGAGCATGAAAAAAGGGAACAGAATAAAAGTTGGAGTAAAAAAGAGTTGGCTTCTTCTGGTATAGCTCTGTGACTTAAGAAGTGGACCAGAAAAGTCATGCCAGGCAAATGTTGGAGAAAGACAAGTGCTTGTTTGGATTGTTGGTCAATTGCGCATTGTGTCAGGGTTTGTCCTTGTCGGGATTGGGATAAAGTATAGAATTGAGTCCAAAATTAGAGGGTTACTTAATTACCTCTGATTTCTAACTAGTGTTTTAGACATCTCGTGTACTGATTAAATCGACCAAGTCTAGACTTAAGATGTAGGAGTTGCAGATTAAGCAATAGTACACGAATTTAACATTAATTAGGTGTCAGTTCTGAACATTGTGTGTGATTGTATAATGATCTATGACTGTATTTGATTGCTGAAATTTTGTGCATGGCCGAATGGTAAGTGAAATTGGTAGATTGAATGATGTAGATAAGTAAATTAATCAAGCGATGTGTTTATTAAATATGTTTCATGAATTGAATTTTTGCATGACTTGAAATATGGCGATTGTGATATTGAGTATTGTTGATTTGTAAGCATGCCATTATTTGAAATTGAATTGACCAAAGCATGAAAGTATGTCATTTTTTATATATGGAAAGTATAATAAGTATGAATTGTTTCATTGAAAAACATGTCATATTGCATTGCATGGAATTCATTTTTGTGGATGACGGGTGAGCTTCAGGGAGTATTGGCGGTAAACCCGTAATAATTGGTTAATCAGTATACTGCATCGGTGTATTAGGGAGATTGGAAGCTAGTCTGCAATTGATATTGGTGATTTATTCGCAACCTTAATTGGTATTTTTAACTACAAGATTGATATTGGTGGTTCAACCATACTGAGCTACGGCTCCAATTGTTTGGTACTCAGACGATGAGTTCTGGTGAGACTTGTGTTGTGTAGCGGGCAGTATGGGTAGGACATGTATTGTTGCAAAAGTGTGCCATGAACTTGATGTTTTAGCAAAGATGACGAGTTATGTAAACATTGACAAAGATGATAATTTTCAAATAATGGTTTTATTTGGCCATTTTGATGGTGCACGTAGTAAATGTAACCTTCAAGATCTGGTCATAACATCTAGGTCGGGTTTGGGGTGTTACACATTATTTGGTAAAAAAATAATTTGAAGTAGTGTTTGGAAAGCCTGTAACGACCTGACTTTCGGTGGTATCAAAAAATATGGTGTAATATCCCATTTTTCAGTAGTGATGGAATAATGGTTTTGAGACCACAAATCCGATATGTGAAGTTGAATTTTTATAATTTCATTAATTTTATAGGTTACATTGGACTCGTGTAAAATTTGGTGCTAAAATTTTAACATTTAGTTAGTTAATTAGGTAAAAAGGACAATTAAATTTTTATTTGGCATGTTTATTATTAGGGATAAAATTGTACTTAAGTAATAAAGTGATGAAGAATAATAAAATTAAAAATTGTATCATCTTCTCTAGGTTTTACCACCGAAAGTTGAAAGGGAGAAACACCATTGAAATGCTTAGGGAGGTTTGGCCATAGTTCCTCTTGCATATCAAGACTTGAACCAAAGAGACAAGAACCGATGAAAAGGGAAAATAACGGGTCTCTACGTGTTGACCGGAATTAAATCATAGATAAGTTCATAGTATTTCAATACGTAAATGAAATTCTAGTTGTAATATTATATTATTGTTCCTTAGTTTATATGACTATAGATAATTATTGTATAAATGCACATACGTGCCCCTGTTTGTACTTCGGTACCCTTGAATGCCCATATGTGCCTCTGTTTGTACTTCGGTACCCCTAAATGCACATATGTGGCCCTGTTTGTACTTCAATACACTTGAATGCACATATGTGCCCCTGTTCGTACTTCGATACCCCTGAATGTGCATACGTGTCCCTATTTGTACTTCAGTACCCCTGAATGCACATACGTGCCCCTGTTTGTACTTTAATACTACTAAAGGCAATATACTTGATGTTTATTTTATTCTGGTATCTCTGAGAACATTATATCGTTACATCATCTCCTCATTTGTCTTCTTGAAATTTTAGTACTCAAATAATATGTGAACCGTTTCTAATTATATTTAGATTAAACGTTATATTATGTCCTTACTAAACTATGTAAGCTTATGAATTTTTCTGGATTGTTTTATAGATAATTGTTGCTGACTTTCTGGAAGGATCAACCAACCGGCTCACACTATCCATCTAAGTTAGTAATTTTTGTATGTTTTGTGTAGTGGCATGTATATAAAGATAAAGATGTGGTTTTGAAATGTTGATAGATGTAGTTCATGAATGAGATGTGTGTTTTGTTTAAAGGTATGTTTTTTATTCATAAAACAAGTATAAATATATAATGTATAGATGAACACCTTCATGTGTAGTTGTTCAATAGAGTGGTCTTAATCATAGTGTAATGTTTATTTGCTTATTGTCTTAAAGGATGTCTTTTGATCATTTTTGTGACTAAATGTTTAGTATATATGTAGTGCCTTTGAATGACATATTGGTTAGATGAAATAGGTTGATTGATTTGGTATGTTTAGATGTGTTGGAATAGTGCCTAGGTCTTTTGAATGTATGCAGAATTAGGGTGGTCGAATAGGTATTGTTCGGTCTTAAAATGAAAAAATTATTGGGTCAAATTTGGTGAACATGACCGAGGAAAAGGGATGTCACACGGCTGTGTGACACATACGGCTTAGCGACACGGTCATGTGTCATTTGTAAATTCCTAGTGTTTTAAGTTAGTGAGTTACACGACCTAGCACACGGCTATGTGACCCTACTCAGTGAGTTATATGGGTGAGGACACGGGCTTGGACACGATCCTGTGTCCCTTATTTGATTTTTAAACGGCCTAGGCTATGTCACACGGTCGTGTGACCCCTGTTTTCGTATTTTTGCAACATTTTCTTAAAACCTCTGTTTTGTTTCAAATTAGTCTCAAATTGTTTCTAAACTATTTTTAGGGCCTCGAAGGTCAGATTTAAAGCCCAGTTGTGTATTTTTTATAGGTTTTTAATGAGTTTTCGTTAATTACTATTTAATGATATTAAAGATATATATATTTTTATATAAATTGTTTGGATTTGCTTGGTAACACTCTATAACCCTAACGGGATAATAGAGACAGTTTAGGGGTGTTACATTTAGTGGTATCAAAGCTTCGATTTAGTCGATTCTAAGACTAACATAGCGGCGTTGGGTTTAGAATATACATGCCACATATACCCTGTGATAGTGTAATGTTGTTGATCTGCTCTAATATTGTATTTTCTTATTTATTCAAGATGTCGACTGAGTTGAACCAGGCTGTAGTTAACAAAGTTGAAAGTAATGTTGAAGCTTCAAATCCTGAAGCAATAGTGCATCGATTCTATAGTCCTTTGGTGATGAAATGAGAAATGTGTTTCTCGGGATGATAAACCAATGGTTTAATGAATTTAAGCAAATAAATCCTGCAACTCTACAACCTCCACCCCTTACTGTGCCTTCTCCGGCACCCCTAGGTCCTCAAAATCCTATACCTGTGATAGTTACTTGTGTATCAGTAGATAAAATCTAAAAATATGGAGCGAAATAATTTAGAGGCAAGGTTGATGATGATCCTGTAAGAGTATGCCTAAAGATCAATCATGAGATGGTTGTAATAACATACTTGATTTATCATTTTTATTAATATAAGGTGTTGCCACTATTATTTTAGTTTCTTTTCTGTGTGTATAAATAAATTGTTCTATAATAATGTCCTCAGAATAATATGATTATTCTTAAAAGATCCTTAGTCAAGTATTATTGTTGGCTAGGACAACAATAATGCATTAAGACTAACATGTAGTTGATTGATGATAAAGAGTTTTCATTGATATGGAGTGTCAAAATCAATGCATGAATATATGTGTTGGAGAACAACATATTGGACTGACCCATTATGAGTATGTTTCTCGGATTATTATGTAATTGTCACAACATTACCCAGTGTGATTAATATGTATATGATCCACAGACTTGAGATCATCATTATCCCAACATTGTGAGTTGTATATTTTGATACAGTCAAACATACACTGTAACTAGTTGTTCTATAAAGG
>JABFAF010278361.1:0-10809 GCA_013677275.1 Gossypium schwendimanii | reverse complement strand
ATATCTTAGGCCACTTGATTGAGTGAGACTAGAAATGCATGGCCATGCTGAAATAAGCTGATATGAGATTTCATACTTATTTGTATATCATAGTCTACTTAAGATATCAAGGAACATGGGATGGACTATACAAGTGTGACTATTCCATGACTTATGTCCAACCCAGAGATAAAGGACTTAAGGATTAATGCATGAAAGTTTAATCGCAAAAAGGTTACGTCGAATCATGATTTCTTATAACTTAGGTAGCAATGATGCATTGCTAGATGCCACTCATTGTTTGCAACATTAGAATCATTCTAGTATTACTGCTAACGTTACAAGAACCTACAGGTTCACACCCTATGGTTGAAATGAACGGAATAAAACATAGTTGGTATTGTGTTTGGTTGTCACATGAATGAATTTAATTGGGTAATCAAATATCAAACATATTATATGTACAAGGTTGTTGTACACAAAATGAGAACATAGTTCTATTAATATATGAATTTGGTTCATATATAAATTCAAATAAATATAGTTTACCGAAATCATTATTATAATTAATGTAATTATAATTTTCGATTTAAAACATTGTTATATTTATTTAATTTCAATTATGATTATTATATTCGAATAAATATTTAACGAATTATGATTCATTATATATATACCAATTATAAGAGGGAAAAATGTGTTTTTTTTTAAAAAGAACCCTAAAAAAGTTAAAAATCTCTTTTTTCTTTGCTTAAAAAGTCCAGTAGTCGTCAAGCAAAGTGGTACTCCAAAAACAGTTTTGGGGATTTCTTCTGTTCATTATCAACTTGGTGGATTACGTAGAGGCTGGAGTCATGAAAGGTTGTGGCTTGGTTCGATAGTAGATCAGAATACTCGTTGCTGAAGCGTCACTGTCTATCCAGTTTAAAGATTCGATAATTTCGAAACCTTTATTTCACCCTCATTCGTTCCTCTCACATGGATCCATGGTTTGGATCGCCGAATGTATTAATTTTTACTGCGCCGTAGGGGTGCCGGCATTCCAACAGATCCTACAAAAGCCAAGTATTGTTTATTGAATATGAAGAGAGTTTTCATTGAACTGACTTGCACTCTTGAAGACTATTTGAGATGTGCTGTGTCATTGTCAAAAGATGAAGCATACTTATGGTGGGACACTTTGAGAACGATGACATGAAATGATTGCATTAATTGGGATTTCTTTCAAATTGAATTCAAGAAGAAGTATGTTAGTCGATTTTTTATTGATAAGGAAAAGAAAGAATTTCTTGAATTAAAATAGGGGAGTCGATTTGTAGTGAGTATGAATGGGAATTTGTACAGTTAAGCAAGTATGCCCGTAATATAGTGTCAAATGAAGAAGAAATGTGTATTAAATTTGATGACGGGTTGAATGATGATATTCGTATGTCTATGGCAGCATTAAAGTTACTAGAATTTATAGAACATTCTGAACGAGCCCAAAAAATTGAAGAAATTTTCAAAAGTAAACGACAATCATATTTGAAGTTTCAAGATTTGAACAAAAGAGGGTCGTTTAAGTCTTCTTAAACAACTTCATTGAAGAAATTTAGAAATGAGATAGGTTAATCGGCTGCCCCTTTAGAGTTCACTAGCAGAGATAAACTGAGGTAAATCAATTTTAAGTCTGTTAATTCTCTAGTGGATAGTGTTGGAAGTGTAAGAAATGTTGAGAGAACCATTCCTGTTTGTGATGATTGTAACAGAAGGCATTTTGGAGAGTCTTGATCAAAGTTGGGAGCTTGTTTTTGTTGTGGATCTACTGATCATTTCCTTCATGATTGTCCAAAAAGGCAAAATGATTTTGGAAATCAAATAAACAAACCTGAAGCAACCTCACAAAGAGGTAGAGGATTTGGAAATGGTAGGAATACTACTTTTGGTCGAGGGAAGAATAGTGATATGAATGAACAATCTGAACTAAGAACACCAGCTAGAGCCTATGCAATTAGAGCTCGTGAGGAAGCTACTACCCCAGATGTTATTACTGATACTTTTTCTTTCTTTGATATTAATGTATATGCATTGATTGATCCTGGACCAACTCACTTGTATATATGCACTACATTAGTAGATAAAAAGAATTTGCCTATTGAGTCCACTGAATATACTATCAAAGAAATGAATCTACTGGGTCAGTGTGTTTTAGTTAATCAAATCTGTAAATCATGTCCACTGAAAGTTAGGGGTTATGATTTTCCCGCTAGTTGGATGTTGTTACCTTTTGTTGATTTTGATCTCATTTTGGGAATGGATTGGTTGTTTGAGCATGATGCAATAGTTAGTTGCCGAAGGAAACAAGTTAGTTTGAAATGTCCAAATAGTGAATTTATTTGTGTTAGGACAGATGGAGCTGATTGTACTATAAATTTAGTTTCAGCACTGTCAACTCAAAAATTGATTAAAAAGGGGATGTGAAGCTTTTTTATCATACATTCTTGATTCGAAATTGGTTGAATAAAAAATTGAGCAAGTTTCGATAGTCAAAGAATATGCTGATGTTTTTCCTAAAGAACTTCCTGGGTCGCCACTGACTCAAGAAGTAGAATTTGTGATCGAACTTGTGCCTAGAATAGCTTCAATTTCGATAACACCATACAAGATGGCCCCTACAATATTGAAAGAGTTAAAAATACACTTGCAAGAGTTGTTAGATCATGGATTTATTCGACTGAATGTGTCACCTTAGGGTGCTCCAGTTTTGCTCGTGAAGAAGAAAGATGGGTCAATGAGACTATGTATAGATTATTATAAGTGAATAAAAGCAGCATTAAGAATAAATACATGTTACCTTGTATTGATGATTTGTTTGATCAGTTAAATGGTACTATAGTGTTTTTGAAGATTGACTTGAGATCCAGATATTACCAACTACGAGTTAAAGAGTAAGATGTACCCAAAACTGTATTTAGAACTAGATATGGTCACTACAAATTTCTAGTGATGCCATTCAGTTTGACTAATGCTCTTGCAGCATTTATGGACTCGATGAATCAGGTATTTTAGCCATACTTAGATCAGTTTGTTGCGATATTCATTAATGATATCCTGATATATTCATTGAATGAGTCAGATCATGCCGAACATTTAAAACTTGTGATGCAAACTTTGCATGAAAAATAAATTTATGTGAAATTCAGTAAATATGAATTTTGGCTACAGAAAGCTGATTTTCTGGGACATGTTATATCTGCTAATGGAATTAGGGTTTATCCAAATAAAGTATCTGTGATCGTTGATTGGAAAATTCCAAATAATGTTTCTGTAGTTTGAAGTTTCCTGGGACTAGCAGGATACTATTGGTGATTTGTTAAAAACTTCTCCATTATAGCAGCTTCAATGACTAAACTGCTACAGAAAGATGTTAGTTATGTTTGGACATAAAATTACCAGAAAAGTTTTGAGCAGTTCAAGAATATTTTAACCAAAGCTCTTGTTTTGATTCAGCCTGAATCCGGGAAATAGTTTATTGTTTATAGTAATGCGTCGCTTTGTGGTTTAGGATGTGTTTTGATACAAAATGGAAAAATAATTGCCTACGCTTCTAGGTAGTTGAAACCTCATGAGCGAAATTACTCGACACACGGTTTGGAGTTATCTACAATTGTTTTCGCTTTGAAGATCTGGCAACATTATTTGTATGGGGAGAAATGTCATATTTTTACTAATCATAAAAGTTTAAAATACTTAATGACTCAAAAAGAATTGAATTTACGTCAACGCATATGGCTCAAATTAGTAAAAGATTATGATTTGGTAATCGACTATCATCCTGGGAAAGTTAATATAGTTACTGATGCCTTAAGTCGAAAGTCTTTATTTACTTTGAGCACTATGAATGTAAATTTGTCATTAGAGCGTGATGGTTCTCTTTTGGCTGAGTTGATCGTAAAGCCAACATTTTTATCAAAAATTTAAGAACTTTAAAAAGATGATTCAAATTTGTGTTTGAGACTTGAAGTAGTGAAAAGTGGTCAAAAGACTGATTTTAGTATCGGCATTGATGATTGTTTGTATTTCCAAAATTGACTTTGTGTACCAAATGATTCTGGACTAAAACGAGAATTGTTGAATGAAGCTTACAATAGTGTTTATTCAATTCAACTTGGGAGTACGAAAATGTATAATAACATGAAATGAAGTTATTGGTGGCCTAGTATGAAGAGAGAAATAGCAGAATTTGCGTCGCGATGCTTAGTTTACCAGTAGGTGAAAGCCGAACATCAGATACCATCGGGTTTGTTGTAACCAGTAATGATCCCTGAGTGAAAATAGGAATGAGTCACTATGAATTTTGCTTTGGATTAACTTTAACTCTAAAAAAAAATTCTATTTGGGTTTTTGTTGATAGGTTAACAAAATCAACTCATTTTCTACCCATTCAGACTGATTATTCACTTGAGGAATTGGCAGAATTATATGTTTCAGAGATAGTGAAATTTTACGGGGTACCCTTGTTCATTATATTAGATCGTTATCCAAGGTTTACTTCAAGATTTTAGGGTAAGTTGCACGAAGCTTTAGGCTCGAGGTTAAATTTTAGCACCCTTTTCTATCGGCAAACAGATGGTCAATCGGGGCGAGTCATTCAGGTTTTAGAAGATATGTTGCTGTGTTATATCACTTAATTCGAGGGAAGATAGGAATAGTATTTCTCATTAGCTGAATTTTTGTATAATAATAGATATCAAGCAATCATAAAGATTGCTCCATACGAGGCTTTAAACGGACGTAAATGTAGAAGTTCGTTGTATTGCTCTGAATTGAATGAGTAGAAGTTAACCAGGGTTGATTTGGTTCTTGAAACCGAAGAAAAAGTTGGAATTTTTAAAGATAACTTGAAAGCTACACCAGATTGTCAGAAGTCTTATGATGATCTAAAAAAGGAGAAATATCGAGTTCTTAGTTGGCGAAAAAGTATTTTTAAAAGTCTCACCCTGGAAGAAAATATTATGATTTGGTAGAAAGGGGAAACTCAGTCCTAGATTCGTTGAGCTGCATGAAGTTCTTGAAAGAATAGGATTGGTAGCGTACCATTTAGCCTTACCACCAGAACTTGACAGAATTCACAATGTCTTTCATGTTTCCATGCTTCGGCGATATCGATATGATCCGTCGCATATTTTTGTCAACGGAAGAAATTAATGTATAAACAAATTTAACCTATAGTGAAGAACCTGTAAGAATCTTAGCTTGGGAAACAAAAGAGCTGAGAAATAAGTTTGTATCGTCAGTTAAAGTATTATGGCAAAATCATGAACTTGAAGAGGCAACGTGGGAAACGGAAGAAAACATGAAGTCTCAATATCCAAATATTTTCTCTAGTAATATTTTTAGGGATGAAAATTCCTTTAGGGGAAGAGTTGTAATATCCCATTTTTCAATGGTAACAGAATAGTTGTTTCGAGACCACAAATCTAATATGTGAAGTTGAAATTTTATAATTTAATTAATGTTTATAGGGTTGCATTGGATTCATGTTAAATTTTGGTGATGAAATTTTAACATTTATTCGGTTAATTAAGTAAAAATGATGAAATTGTGAAAGATGCAAAACTTAGTAATTATTGAATTGTAATGATTTGATAGTTTAATTACCAAAGGAGAAGGGACTTCAGTAGTAATTAGATCATAGAGAAGTTAGATGGACAGTAAAGGAAGATTAAATTGTCATTTGGTATGTTTATTAAGAGGGATAAAGTTGTAATTAAGTAATAAAATGGTAAAGAATAATAAAAAATTGTATCATCTTCTCTAGGTTCTACCACCGAAAGTTGAAAGGGAAAAACACCGTTGAAGTGGTTAGGGAAAAAATTGCATCGTCCTCTTGCATATCAAGACTTGAATCAAAGAGACAATAATCGAGGAAAAGGGAAAATAGCAAAATAGTCCCTGCGTGTTGGTCGAAATTAAATCGTAGGTAAGTTTATAGTATTACAATACATAAATGAAATTTTACTCGTAATCTTAAATTATTGTTCCTTAGTTTATATGTTTATATATAATTATTGTATGAATGCACATATGTGCCCCTATTTGTACTTCGGTACCCCTGAATGCACATACGTGCTCCTGTTTGTACTATGGTACCCTAGAATGCACATACGTGCCCCTGTTTGTACCTTGATACCCTTGAATGCGCATATGTGCCCCTGTTTGTACTTCGGTACTCCTAAAGGCAATATACATGCTCCTGATTTATTCTGGTATCTTTGTGACCATTATATTGTTACATCATCTCATCATTTCTATTCTTGAAATTTTATTAATAAAAAAATATGTGAACCGTGTCTAATTGTATTTAGATTAAATATTATACTATGTCCTTACTATGCTATGTAAGCTTATGAGTTTTTGTGGATTGTTTTGTAGATAATCGTTGTTGTCTTTCTAGAAGGATCAACCAACCGGCTCACACTATCCATCTAAGTTAGTAGTTTTAGAAAAATATGTGGTTTTAGAATATTGATAGATGTAGTTCATGAATGAGACGTGTGTTTCGCTTAGGGTATGTTTTGTATTAATAAAACAAGTATACATATATAATGTATAAATGAACACCTTGATGTTTAGTTATTGAATGAAGTGGTCTTAATCATAGTGTAATGTTTATTTGCTGAATCTCTTAAAGGAGGTCTTTTGATCATTTTTTAGACTAAATATTTACTATATATGTGGTGTCTTTGAATGGCATATTGGTTATATGAAATAGGTTGATTGATTTGGTATGTTTAGATGTGTTGGAATAGTGCCTAGGTCTTTTGAATGTATGCACAATTGGAGTGGTGGAATAGGTATGGTTTTGTCTTACTTCGAGACACTGCATATCACTGGTGGAATACACTAGTTTCGGTTGTTACGAAAGAATGGGTCACTTGGGAATTCTTTTAGACAGAGTTTTGCAAGAAATACATCAGTCAGAGATTTATCGATCAGAAACACAAGGAATTCCTTGAGCTTAAATAGGGCCATATGACCGAAATAGAATATGAGTGAGAGTTCATGAGACTTAGCCGATATGCTCAAGAGTGTGTTTTGATTGAAGCTATAATGTGGAAATGATTCATCGAGGGCTTAAATATAGACATTAAACTTCTAGTTGGAATTCTTGATTTGATCAAGTTTGTGGTTTTAGTTGAAATAGCTTGTAAAGCTGAAGAACTCAGTAAAGAAAAGAAGAAAGAAAATTCTGAAGCTAGAGATGAGAGAAAAATATCAATGAGTAAACTGTATCATTCATCGCCAAGAAGATTTAGAGATGCACCCAGTCGTTCAAATGCTTCAATTGGACATGTAAATAAAGAACGTATGAAACAATATTCTAACTCCAAGTCACAGATTACACAAGAATCAAGTGTTGGCAGTGACAGAAATAATAAACCTGAGTGTCGACAGTGTGGAAGGCGGCATGTTGGGGAATGCTGTGGCAAGTATAACAACAGAGCTTGTTACAAATGTGGTTCGCGAGATCATTTCATTTGGGATTGTCCAGAGCCAGTTGAGAAAGATAATGTTCAGAGTGTGAGGACTAGTAGTGCTGCAGCTAGAGGTAGACTACCCAGAAACACGGGAGTTAGGAGTGGTACTCAGAGAGGGACTACGGACATAGCAGTTCGGTCTGAGGCTCGCGCACCTGCCAGAGCATATGCTATTTGCACACGTGAGGAGTCTTCATCTCCAGATGTTATTACTGGTATCTTTACTCTTTATGATACTAGTGTAGTTGCATTAATTGATCTTGGTTTGAATCATTCATATGTGTGTGAAACTTTAGTATTCAGTAAGACTCTGCCTGTTGAGTCTACTGAGTTTGTGATTAAAGTATTGAACCCCTTAGGTAGATGTATTCTAGTTGAAAAAGTTTGTAAGAATTGTCCTTTGATGATTCGAGACTCATGTTTTTTGGCTAATTTGATGCTATTACCATTCCACGAGTTTGATATAATTCTGGGTATGGATTGGTTAATCGTGCACGATGTTGTTGTCAACTGTAAACAAAAGACTATTGATTTGCTGTGCCTGAATGATGAGATTATTCGGATTGAATCTAATGATCTGAATGGGTTACCGGCAGTGATATCCTCGATGTTAGCTCAGAAGTATGTGAGAAAGGGATGCGGAGCTTACTTTGCATATATACTTGATAGTAAAGTGACCGAAAAGAAGATTGAATCAGTACCAATTGTGTGCGAATATCCGGATGTGTTTCCTAAAGAATTGTCGGGTTTGCCACCTATTCGAGAGGTAAAGTTTGGTATCGAGTTAGTGCCTGGGATGACTCCGATACCAATAGCTCTGTATAGAATGGCACCTAGTGAATTAAAAGAATTGAAAGCACAGTTGCAAGAGTTGACAGATAGAGGTTTCGTGCGACCGAGTTTCTCTCTCTAGGGTGGACCAGTTTTGTTTATGAAAAAGAAAGATGAAACTATAAGAATGTGCATCGACTACTGACAACTCAATAAGGTGACCATAAAGAATAAATATCCATTGCCACGGATTGACGACCTGTTTGATCAGTTGAAAGGGGCTTCAGTGTTCTCGAAGATAGATTTGAGATCCGGTTACTATCAGTTGCGAGTTAAAGACTCTGATGTACAAAAGACTGCTTTCCGAACGAGGTACGGACACTATGAGTTTCTGGTTATGTCTTTCAGACTTACTAATGCACCTGTCGTTTTCATGGATTTGATAAATCGGATCTTCAGATAGTATTTGAATCGGTTTGTGGTCGTGTTTATTGATAATATTCTGATCTATTCACGTGATGAAACTGAACATGCCGAACATTTGTGACTTGTGTTACAAACTTTACGAGATAAATAGTTGTATGCGAAGTTCATCAAATGTGAGTTTTGGTTACGCGAAGTTATCTTTCTGGGACATGTTGTATCAGCATCAGGAATACGGGTTGATTCGAGTAAGATTTTGGCCATACTTGATTGGAAACCTCTGAGAAACGTTTCAAAAGTTTGAAGTTTTCTGGAACTTGCTGGTTATTATAGACGGTTCGTGAAAGGGTTTTCTATGATTGCGACCCCGATGACGAAGCTACTACAGAAAGATGGTAAGTTCGAGTGGTCAGAAAAGTGCCAGAAAAGTTTTGATCAGTTAAAAGTCCTGTTGACCGAAGCTCTAGTGCTAGTTTAGCCAGAATTGGGTAAAGAGTTCGTTGTCTATAGTGATGCATCTTTGAGCGGGTTAGGCTATGTTTTGATGCAGGAAGGAAAAGGTGTAGCTTATGCCTCGAAATAGTTAAAGCTGAACGAGAAGAACTATTCGACGCACGATCTGGAATTGGCAGCTATTGTGTTTGCATTGAAATTATGGCACCACTTACTGTTCGATGAGAAATGTCACGTTTATTCCGATCACAAAAGTCTGAAATATTTGATGACTCAGAAAGATCTAAATTTGAGATAGCGCCGATGGTTAGAGTTGCTAAAAGATTACGAGCTTGTGATCGATTATCATTCAGGAAAGGCTAATGTTGCTGCTGATGCTCTAAGCAGAAAATCACTGTTAACTTTGGTGAATGCGCATATGGCTATGTCGGATGATGGTGCAATAATAGCCGAGTTAAAAGCAAGACCATTATTTATTACACAAATTTGCGAAGCTCAAAAAATCGATAATGATTTGAAAGCAAAGAGGGCTCAATGTGATTCGAATGTTGACTTAAAATTTCAAATTGATGCTGAGGGATGTCTACGGTTCAGAAATCGAATATGCGTTCCAAGAAATTCAGTGTTGATTCAGATGATTTTTAATGAAGCTCATAACAGTCGGTTATTTGTTCATCCGGGTAGCACAGAGATGTACAATGATCTGAAACAATTCTACTAGTGGCACGGTATGAAAAGAGACATTTCTGACTTTGTTTTGAAATGTTTAGTTGGTCAGCAAGTAAAAGCTGAGCATCAAGTACCTTCTGGATTGCTTCAGCCGATCATGGTACCAGAGTGGAAATGGGACAGAGTCACGATGGATTTTGTGTCCGGTTTACCGCTGACACCGAGTAAGAAAGATGCGATATGGGTTATTGTGGATAGATTGACTAAATCAGCTCACTTTGTTCCGGTCCGTACTGATTATTTGCTTGATAAGCTTGTTGAGTTATATGTTTCATAGATTGTGAGATTACATGGGGTACCTATTTCTATTGTTTTGGATAGAGATCCAAGGTTTACATCGAGGTTTTGGAAGAAAGTGCAAGATGCATTAGGTACCAAATTGCATTTTAGCACTGCTTTTCATCCCCAGATAGATGGTCAGTCTGAGCGAATCATTCAGATACTTGAGGATTTGTTGAGATGTTGCATTCTAGAGTTTGAAGGTTCTCGGGAACGATACATGTCTTTGATTGAATTTGCATACAATAATAGCTTTCAATTGAGTATCAAAATGGCACCTTACGAAGCTTTGTATGGTCATAAATGTCGAACACCTTTGTATTGGACTGAGCTCAATGGAAATAAGATACACGGGGTCAATTTGATCAAAGAGACTAAACAGAAAGTGAAAGTGATTCGCGATAGTCTGAAAGTTGCGTTAGATCGTCAGAAGTCGTATGCAGATTTAAAATGTAACATCCCGATTTTGGGCCTAGTCGAAACAGTGGTTTCGAGACCACAAATTCGATGAGAAAAATTTTATTTTTCTCATATTTTTATGGTCTATGATTTCACGTAATAATTTTGTGAAAATTTCGTTCAAAATTTTCGACTTTTGGGCACTCAATTTAGTCAAAAGGACTAAATTGTAAAAAGTGCAAAAGTTGAGTTCTAC